>JAHZNP010000026.1:31891-245049 GCA_020615345.1 Triops cancriformis | reverse complement strand
GGTGTAATGAAATCTGCCGTTCACAAGGCTCAATGCACCGCCTATAACAGAGTAAGTTTACTTTCGACAAGAAAAGTCAACAGTGCAACTAATTTGCACCTCGCTTGATTACATTGTTACATAGAAGAGCGATACGTCTCAACCAGCACTATCACAAGTATTAACGTTCATTTCAAAACACTGCCATTCAAACAGTTAGCCACATCCAACCTCTCCAAGGGCACATGGGCGACTAATTTCAGGAGGACCGAAAACACGCTTTACAGCACACCTAGCGGCCACTACGTATAGCGCGCGGAATTCGAACATCTTTCACTACCGGTGAGACTGTTTCATCTGAAAATGAAACATAGTTTCTTATGGAAAATAATCCCGAAATCGGCTTCCCAGCTCGGAAACCCAGGCACGCCTATTTTTCTGACCAATAGCAAATCAAAATCCAAGGCCCAGCCCTCAAACATTGAGCGCGTTTTTTTAAAAATTAAGGATTATTTGAGGTATGTACAAATCGGGTTTTCCCAGAATTTTCAAACAGGGTGTCAGAAATACGAGGGAAAACGGAAAAAAATCTCACACCATAGAATTTCTTTTCCTCTGCAAATTTAAGTAGTCCGATCAACTTTGCGGATTACGGGCCGTTTAACTCGATCTCAATCCAAAAATGCCAAGTGAACAGCATTCCGTCGGCACCACTTTGCTCAACGATGGATCAAATGGAAAATAAGCCAGAAAATGGCTAACCAAAAAGTTAAGATGAGCCTATACTTCTAACCAACGGGCTGATCAGAACCCTGAAAATTAGGTTTTACGCCCGACACTTAATACAAATGAGAACGTAGTTCAACTATTACATAAAAATATAATATCTAAAACACTTCTTCACAACTTCTTGCACTGTTTAACCCTAACAGTACCAAATCACGCCGGCGATTGACGCGCCGAATGCAAGTGTTGAGGTGCTCGACCGCTTCTCCTAGCGGCTGAGTACGAACGCGTTGAATTCGAATGGATGCGAAAAAGAAAAGAAACGGTCATATTGGCACACCAACATCGGTACATCGCTTCGATGCAAATTATTCCACCCCATATCTATGGCAGATAAGCAAATAACATTAGTACTTCCGAAATAATGACATTCCTCGTTTCAGACCATACTTAGCTATCTTTTTACCACTACCTATGTATATTACAGCGTTTACTATACCGATAAAGCTAATTCCGAACAATACAGCGTATCATCACAGCATTTTTAAAAACCACGCCAGTAGCATAACAGCCATCTGCTGGGCAACTGAAACTTGTCCAGCTTACTCGGCAGGTCGCCTGTCGACTTGTTTTCCATAAGAAACAACGTAGAGCAAAGGGGATCCCCTTCAGGAAACGTGAAAAACTAGAACCCCGCCTTCCTTCCCTTCCTTGCTCCTCCTTCAGCCTATTACAATCCCTCGTGCTCGCTCCTGTCCTTACTGGTTTCAAGCAGCTCGGTATCCCGAGCTACCTAGTACTCCATACTTGACATATGTAAGCACGATAGACAGGAACCGAGCCAGGGAGAAACTCGGGAGTTTGGGAAGGATGAAAGAGTATCCCGAAAACCCTGGAGTGCATTTTTTTATATATAAAATAATCCGTACTCAGCGAGGATCGAACTTGCGATCTCCTCGATCGCCGTGCACACCCAGACCACTAGGCCATTTCATTCCTTATAAAAGTCAGGCCCGTCGCCAGGATGGGATCGTAGGGGGAACCAAAAAAATTCTTCGGGGGGTCAAGAAAATGTCAGATTTTAAGGAACGGAGTGTGTCTCAATACCATTATTATGAGTTTGCTGTAAATGTAAATATGGCTCGAAGCAAGGCTCGTAACAGTGTCCGTAATACGGTTTCTCGCTGGGTTTCATGCAGTGCTGAACTTCCATGACTTGCCCCTGGGCTTGGGCTTGAGTAGAGGAGGGATGGGACAGTGTGGACACTTTTCTGTAGTTTATTTTTCACTTCACGTGGAGACAAAATTGTAGCCTAAAACTATACTCGTTAGATGGCCTGGTGTCCTGGCTATCAAATGAAGTATTGTACGCTTGAAAAACACAAACAATAACACCAAACACCCATGAAAACTGCGCCTCAAAAGAGCCCAAACATCAAAGAGCCCACCTGGCACAAAAGAGCCCAGTTGCAAAAGAGCCCAGATTTCGTGCACTGAGCACGATGTTAGGTTAGGTTTAGGCAGAGCTGCATATCGCTCGTTTTGAAACGAGCGCGCTCGCTCTCCACTCGCGATTTTCAAAAAAGAGCGCGTTCGCGTATATTTTTTTAAAAAAAATACACCTATGTAAGACTATAGAATATAAATAACTAAATAAAACATATAATAAATAAAAATAAAGAAAGGGTAAGTTAAAAGATAAAAAGAAAGCAGGATTGTTTGATCAATTTGTGCTACTTCCATTTTTCATACGTTTCTGGTCTTACTTGGCTGTTACAGTGTACGGTAGTTAATCTAGTCGTTTCCGTTTTTGTTTGTATGCAGTACAATTAAACTTGTCCATTCTTGTCCTGCTTTCAGTGAACTTTGACGCATGTGTTTTCCGCTTTCCTTTGAAGAAATGTGTAAAGTAGTTAAACTCGAGATTTTTTAAAACTAATTAGCTGACAGAAAGCTTTGGCCTAGGCCGTTGATCAACAAGAATAGTAAACAAGTTCATCTGGGTTTTAAAGGAACTAATTATAATTTCACTCGTTATTAAAAACTCAGCTTCGGTTTCATTCCATTGCTTTATTCAACTTATAACTGAGTGCACTCTTATGCTCCATGCACATAAAAGGGGCCCAAAATTGATTTTAGAAAATGATCCTACTTCATTTCAGTAACAAAATTAACGACGACCAGAATCATTTTGAGCCTTGTTGGCTTTTCCCTGAATGGGCAATGGCCACCAAAAACGCATATAGAGATTTTGACGGATTATTATAGTATAGATTATTCTTAGGGTAAAGAATTTTGTTTCGATTTTTTTCTGATCAGCCGCTCTGGAGATATTTATTTCCAAAGTTTTGGCCTTTTCCCGCCATGAGAAGCGTGACGTCACGGAAGCCAAAATTTGAATTCCATGGACAATGGACACGAAAAACGCATATATATTTTGATGGATTATTATACTACTCATTATTCTAAGCATAGGGAATTTTGTTTCGATTTTTTCTGACCAGCCGTTCTGGAGATATTTATTTTCAAATTTTAGGCCTTTTCCCGCCCATGAGAAGTGTGACTTCACGGAAGCCAAAATTTGAATTTCAGATTTCTTATTTCCTAAATATCTACGTTATCATTTGGCACCTGGGAGAAAGACACTTACATCCGGAAATTAGATTTTTCGCTCTTTTTTATAAGATAAAGTTGTTTTTTGGTGGCCATTGCCCTTTAAGACAAGAATTAAATTCATATAAGAAAATAATTGCAAAGTCAAAAGTGATGTCTGTGAAGGATTTATAAATGTCTGTGTAGTACGCGTATAAGCTGCATGGTGGCGCCACTATCGCGAGCGCAACGCTCGTTTGTCTGCGCTCGCGCTCGCAAAATAATGAAACGAGGAATCGCGCTCATCGCTCGCGAAAATTCGAGCGCGCTCGCTACAGCTCTGGGTTTAAGTTAGGTTAGGTTAGTTTAGGTTACTTAGGTTAGGTTAGTTAGGTTAGGTTAGGTTAGTTAGGTTAGGTTAGTTTAGTTAGCTCTCAGTTCCAAACAGTTGGGCTCTTTTGCAACTGGGCTCTTTTGTGCCAGGTGGCTCTTTTGATGTTTGGGCTCTTTTGAGGCGCAGCCAAAACTGGAGGCGCCTCCGACTGTCCAAAACAATATACCGCGGATACAATTTGGACTTGGGTGTAGTGCGATTTGTCCGTGTGTATTGCCATAAGAAAACTAATCGGTAGCCTTTTTTAAAAATACGTAATAGACTTGAAATATCTAAACGAAAACTTAACAGTTATACTCCCTTTCGATATAGGAATCATCCTAGCTCAAGTCAGTGCAAGGAAACTCATGATTTCGTAAAAATTATTATTCACAACAAGAAAAGGTAATGCAAATGGCTGAGTCCAAATCGTACTAAATCATCCCTTTGGAGTTTAAAATCTCGTGCAAAAAAAGGACAGCGATTTTAGAACAAACCTTTGGAGAAGTTATTCTCTAACTTGTCAGCTACATAAAAGTAATTTTTATTTTACTTTTAGATACACACTATGAGTGCTACAACGAAATAATCAGGACCCGTTTCTTACGAAAAGTGCAAAAATTCAGTTTTTATTTATTTTCTCAAAAACGGTTCAATATTTTTCGACGAAAATTTCCTCATGAAAGCTTCGTCATATTCACTAATTGTACAATTTTTTCAGATCCAAACCTGTCGTAGTTCATTAGTAATGATTTTTGTACGGTTTGTCCTACGTGTAAACTGTCCCATCCCTCCTCTATCGGACCGCTCTGCAACTCGGCTTCAGCTAGGGCTTGAGTCTGATAGCCTTTTCTACTGGCTACTCTGAGAGTAGTTGAGAGTAGCACTCTACCCTGTCAAAGGGTACTCCGAATCTGCGGATCCACCGCGAGATCTCGGATTCGTTACTCCCAGTGGAGGGCGCTTATGATTATCAGAGTAAACGGCAGCCATACTTATGTATGCTTTTTTCCCGCGCAACTTACAATTTTTAGAATATTTTACTCAAATAAATGGCGGTTTTTCAGTACTTTATTGGGACTTAATTAATCTGTTAACAAAATTATTAAACTGAGCCTCTATGTTGAACATATATACTACATGCTTCACAATGAATAATTGCGCACATTTTGAACCAAATTTGAATTCTGGGTTTTTAACTCTTCGCATATTCTTTCTGCTGGAACTGGAAGATGACTCTTCAAGCAAAGCAAGTAATAAATCTCTGTTTGGATCCATATTTCGTGCGCAATAAAACCCACTCTAGAAGCCTACTCCGTCTTTGAAGTCAGGGTAGCGAAGAGTACTCTTTTTTACTCTAAACGGAGTGAGAGTCCCAGTGGAGGACGCCAACAGGAGTGACTCCGCCTCCGGTTGGCCCAGTGGAATGCGCCACCGCTACTCGGAGTCAAAAAGGGTACTCCAGAGTACTCTAGAGTAGCCAGTGGAAAAGGCTATGAGGTAGAGCTCCGGACTCACGTTTGCCAATTCTGTCAGGGGGGGCCAACTTTTTGCCAGGGGGGTGGGGGGCGTCGCCCCCCCCCCCTTAGCGACGGGCCTGATAAAAGTAGGCAACTTCTGGATTGATGAAAAGACACGTAGGGAAGGGCTATAAACGAACGTCTTTTGAAACTCTGTAGGACATGTAAAGTCCCCGTAATTTCAAAAAGGTAAAGATGAACTTAAAAAAACGGTGACAATTACAAAACTCAGAACTAAAAACGCAAACCACACCTAGAAAGTTCCAAGTTTGCTGCCAAAAGAAACTGCCTTATTGTCATTTTCTTCTTTCTTCCAAGCCTAAAGAGTCAAAAACACTTAAATGACGCGAAAAGTTTGGACGGCGAGCTGCATAAGAAGTTGAAAATCCCTAAAAGAAAACCTACCGCTGCGTTTGAAAACGGAAAACTTTGATTTGTAACCTAAAAAGAAAAAGAAAAATCTTGCTACCCGTATTTTCTAAACTCCTGTCCATTTCCTTTCCCTGGAAAAACGCTACGGAGTTAAATGTGAAATGAACAACCCTAAGTGACTAAAAAACAGAAAAAAGTGCGCACGAGAGGGATACACACATACCCCACACACACACACAAAAAGTACTAATAATTGTAATTATAACGCCATTTCCGTTACCTTTGACATTTTAAATCTTCTGCAAACTACGCCTCGTTAACTCTGACGAGGCTGCCCCCATTCTCTTTCGAGTAAGAAAGTTAATCAATAAATCAATAAATGAATGAACGAAAACGTTGTAGAAATTTATTTCAATAATAAAAAATCTTTACTATACTGTCTAGTAGACTTTTCCTTCTTTGCTTATTTCTATGATTTGAGAAAAGCAAACAAATTCGTGGCAAAAAGCTAACTTTGCAAAAGTGTCAATAAAGAAGAGGTACACTCCGTCGGTTCATACAAAATCGGTAAAAGAACTAAAATAAATAAAAAAAAGGTACACAATTTAAGTACATTATGAAAATAGTTTCCACAGTACACCTCTTCGCAGGCATACGGCTATCGTACTACAAGATCTCTTGAAATTCCCACTTCATTGGATTCCACAGAATGTGCTTACAAACACATCTGGATTGAAGCCAATGAAGAACTGCAGCAGCTCGGCCGTAAAAGCAACTGCTGTACTACAACGGCTCGGTGCGTGTTGTAATGTCATTATGTATATGAACGGAACACGCACTCTTGTGTATTTAAGGAACCCGTTTAAAGTTCCTTTGCTTCTTACGTCAAAACAATTCAAATTCAAAGTTGGAACAATACCCAGAAAACATTACGTCAGTTACGCATGTGTAAGTTCCGTTTCTCAGGACATTGTCACAAGAGTGCAGCTTGCATCAATTCCTGGCGGGAAAACCTTTTATGTTCGGGCTTGGCGGTTTCGCGTTCAGAACTGCGAACACCTACTACCTTGTGGGTATCGTAAATTCTGAACGCGATCAAACTTATGGACTTGGGTAACGGGGAGTGTTAGAAGCGTGTGTTACTTGGATTCTCGAGAAACTCTCAAACGAAATGTCTGGAAGAGACGGTACGTAGGCATAAAGTAAATTACGCACTGTATGAAAACTTGATGCATAAATAATATGCATACGAAATAATGTAAAAATCCCTGTTGAAGAATTGGCTAGAATTACTGGATTTAAACCTCAATATATTCTAGACCTAAAGTTACATAATTTAATACCGTTGCTAACATTATTTTCCCTTCTAAATTTTAGGAGGCAAGAAGAAACCTTTGAAGGCCCCTAAGAAGGATGATAAGGAACTGGACGACGTAATAATAATAATAATATCCCCAACTACAATATGACGCTAGTGCTTACTAATACTCCGTTTTATATCCTTAGGCTGACTTGGCCCACCGTCAAAAGCTCAAAGAAGAGCAGAAAGCACTGAAAGATTTGGCAGCCAAAGCACAAAAAGGACCACTAGGTAAAACTCAATAAACCGTGCGACATGGACTTCAAAGGCTGTACACATAATTGGTTTCCTTGTATGACCTTTAGGTGGAGGCGGTATCAAGAAATCTGGCAAAAAGTAGCGTTCCCGACTTCCTCCCTTCGTCTTACTAACTCCTTGTCTTTTGGGAGCCGCCACCAGCGATGAAAAGGCACTTTTATGATCATATTGAAGTAAAATTGGGAAACATTGTATTCTGCAGAACTTGAACCAATACACCTACGAAAGAAACGAAAAACCCGTAAACATGTTTTCTCTTCTTACCTCACCGAGACCACTTTTCACCTACCCACCGTTTACATAATGGACAGTGGCAGGCTTTTAAGCTGTCACAAAAATCTTTTCAGTCTCGTACAATCGAACAAGAGAAGTAGGCAGTTCGTTTGAACCTTCCTAGGAAAATCCTCCATTGAACAGTTTACCCAAGGAATTGATCGATACCATGTAACAGAAACGGTGAACCAAAGAGGTAAACCTTTACGTCCATCTCTTACGGGTCCCTTTCCATTAACTGTCGTTCCAGAAATGTACGCACGAATTGAGAACCCTTATTGAAGTTTGAGAATAGGGGGGAAGCGAGGGAAGATGCGGTAAGGCTTAGCAGCACTCGAACAATTTAATAAATTCTCTTTGTTTGTTTTCCGATTTTTATGACTTTACCCGACTTGCGTTGTCTTCTTCAACTTCTCCGGTTTCTAGGACAACCCACCCAAGGAATATAATTGAGTTAAGCTTGATCGAATCCTGCCTGGCAATCTTTGAAACGTAACGAAACATAAGATTGACAGACAAATAAAGATGTAAAGAAAATGTCCAGTTAGCCATATCACAAGACAATCATGGCACTTTCAAGTCTTCTTTTGCTCCAGAAGCTCTCAAATTAAACCCTAACCCAAGGCCCCTTACGAATTATTTGACTTAAACGAGAGAAAAAATGTGTTAATAGAAAAACATGAAAACCCTAACTAAATCAGACATCCGTGAATGAACTCTTCGTTTCTAGCTGAAGGTCTCTCTTCGTTTTAACTTTTGAGCAGCTCCGATAGCAAAGCAGACTTCTCGAATGCTCTGGAAGATCCCCATAGTCTCGTTGCTTGTTTCATGTACAGGATTTTCGCAACTGTCAAAGCTATGGATTTTTAATGTAAAGTGATTTATAAATTCTCCTTCTAAGTAGTTAAGCCAGACATTTCTCAAGTCGAAGAGACGGCGCTCGTGTTATTTTTTCGGGTCCTACTATCCTTTTGGTACAAGCTTCGACGATTGGCAAACAGCGACTACAGCAGGTAAGATGTGCAACAGGCTCACGAAATGACTAAAGTCAGAGGCAAAGCGAGCGGGTAAAATATTCACAAGAACCGGACGGTAGGGAATCTTTACGTGCAGGATCCTTCGGCATGTGGAATTTGTCCCGCTTGATTTTGTAAAACGTCACAGTCTGAAAGAGAGATAAAATATAACAGGAAAGATCCTTTCTGGAGGCCGGAATAAGAAAAGACGGAACATCCGTCAAATACATAATACAACTGGCGTGGGGCCCCCAAAAAGTTTGCCTTGCTATACAGCAATAATGGGGTGCATAAATGAGTAAAAAACGTGGATAAAATTTCGAGCGAAAGTTTGGGAAATGGCTACGCGATCGGTCGGGTGACACAGAGCCATTATACAGACAGTGTGTTGACGAAAAGCCAGGCTATTAATTATTGCTGGCTGCTATAAAACGGACAGCTTTGACACGAGATCGCCCTTCGTTGGTCAGTCCCGCTAAGACTTGCATTCATATCAGGGACACCTTTGATAAGGTCGTAATAAAAAGGTGTGTTGTTCTGAGTGACCAAGGCATAAGCCTCAGATTACTTTCTCGCAACGGACTTGTCATAAACCTCGCCATGGTCACTTTAGGTTTCTTTGGAGGGGGGGGGTATATAGCGTTTCTCCGTCAAGACCTTGCTCCTGATCGGTCTATGCTATTGATTAGCTCGTTTCACGGTACAGGTCAGTCGCGACGAGCTTGAAAAGACAGTAACCTTGTATAGACACCTTTAACACAACTAATAGCCCTCTATAATGGAGGACACAAAAACACTCCGCTTTGCAGGAAGTGCCAAGTTTTCTTTACACAGGTTTACTGCTAATAGGATTGCGGAGTGCGATCTTCCGCCCGGTTGTCCACTGCGTTATTTCCCACCAAGAAGCTCACTTATCTAAACGGATCTGCATAGGTATTAAGATATTCCAGCTTTAGTCTCAGGTACGGAACTGCAGTCACGGAGAGGAACTGTTGGGGGTCTGTCGCTTTGGAATAACATTTACTTGTCATCACCTTATGGTTTCTTGCTCCCTTAACGGAAGTACTATTTACCGTAGCTCGCATTCCCAACTTAAAGACACGTGGGTACGTGTACCTGTCGCAGAAATGTGCTATGCTTGGAGAAGGTCTAAATATGGGCTACCATTTTGACTTTTTCAAAGAAACGGAGTTCGAGTTGAATAAAGAAAAGTTTTCCTGCAATAGTGTACATTCAAACTCAGTCTGTTATATCCTTATAAAAATAAAGTCAACATTCAGCTGCTTTTGCTTTTCGGAATTTAATACGTCAATAGCGTTGTATCGTGGAACTACAATTCTCAGTCATCAAGAAAATCTCGTATAATAGAATCTTTTATTAAAATCTTATAACACATAAAATAATAGATCTAGTCATACTTAATCAGGTTCAAATATCTTGAATGTATGGAGCAAACCATTTTGTCCAACATAGGGAATACGCCTTAAATACAAAGTGTGAACCGACTCTGTATGCAGTAAATATATTGAACCAGAAGCGTCTTAAGTTTGTCTCATGTTTCTCACATATTGCTATAAAACGAATAAGAAAAGTGGCTTACTGAGTTTCTCTAAGGTAGTAAAAGGCACTGGAACAATTTAGGAACCTTTAAAGGGCAATGGACACCAAAAACGTAAATAGAGATTTTCATGGATTATTACATTACACATTCATCTAAGGATAAAGAATTTTGTCTCGATTTTTTCTGACCAGCCGTTCTGGAGATATTTATTTCTAAAGTTTTGGCCTTTTCCCGCCATGAGAAGCGTGACGTCACGGAAGCCAAAATTTGAATTCCATGGACAATGGACACGAAGAACGCATATATATTTTGATTGATTATTATAATAACCATTATTCAAAAATAAATAAGTTTGTTTCAATTTTTTCTAACCACCAGTTCTGGAGATATTTATTTCCAAAGTTTTGGCCTTTTCCCGCCCTTGAGAATCGTGACGTCATGAGAGTAAAACTTTGAATTTCAGATTTCTTATTTCCTAAATATCTTCGTTATTTTTCCGCACCTGGGAAAAAGAAACATATATTCGGAAACTAGATTTTTTGCTCTTTTTTATAGCACAAAGTTGTTTTTAGGTGTCTATTGCTCTTTAACGTGCCCATCTTTTCCTTCCTATACGGCAATATTTGTCTTCCCCTGCCTTCTTCATTCCACATTTTACTTGTGTAGTACTTTCCTGTACAAATCTTATACTGCTAGACATTCAGTGTGAAAGAAATACAGGACGCAATCATGTTGTATAAGTACAAGCTAGTAGCCCATATTTACACCTTATGCGATTTATGAGAAGTTTAATCCTTAAACTAAACATATAACTATAGAAAGAGCTACTATTCGAGGTATTTCTTTAAAAAAGGTGAGGTAACCATACAAGTCGAAAAGTTTACCGGAGCGAGAAACCTTACAAATGACGTTACACAATGAAAACATTGCGGATCGGTTCCAAACTTGGCGAAAATATTTAGAGAACTCCAATGAACAACTTCTCATGGATAGTATTTGAAAACAGAACGAAAAAAGCGGTAAAAACTAGTGTGCTCGTATTTACATCTTTTGCTCTAGATGGCATGTTTAAATTAACGCACGTAAGAGATTGAGAAGAACTTCTTGCGTTCGTAACTTCCAACTCTCCGTTCATTTCTACAATTTAATGCCTTCTCTTTAAAAATTGAGTAATCTTTTTCTCGTTTGAGGGCAGCTGACTTTGGCAGAACGACAAAGCAGGATTAGAAATATGAGACATGAGCGAGAAGAATAACTATTATGACGCAATCTACGCCAATCAAGCACCCACGTTTTCTTTGAGATCGTTGGGATGCAGCGTACTGGCTAGCACTATAACAAAGCTTCCATTCGGGAACAGGCAAATCCCCGAACGCAAGACGCGATAAAAGTCCGTTCCCTTTTCTCTATGGGGGCTCTGGATTCCGCTCTTATTCATTCGTAGGGGTTTTTTTATAACACTTGGAGGTTTTATAACAAGTTATTCAGCATCCTCTTCCCCACGTCCTTTTATACACACTGCAAGTCTAACGGCTCCAAGTTCGGGCGGCGGTTTACGAGCATGGCGGTGCTCCTTGTGATGAAAATTTATAGTTCGCGGGGAACGCGGAGAATGCTGAACATATTCCTGCTCTAAGTAGGAACTCCCGGCCCATAGTATCTGGGAGTCTTTTGCTCTGGAACACGTAAAAGCCCCTCTTTCTCTCTCTCCCTTTTTCTCTTAAACTAAAAGGGTTCTAATCCGAGTTTACCTTCCGTCGAGTTCACCAAACAGGAATAACACCCATTTCAGACATTGTTGCGGAAACGCAAGTCTGCAAACAAGTTTCCGAAACTTCCATTTGCACAAAGCGTGTTTACTTGACTCGCCTTTTGTTTTGCTTTTAGCTCGTGTTATTCTTTCTAGTTTAACCACTGATCCGGAAGTACAAGGAGAGGTAAATTAAGTAAAGTGATACTTCGAAGCCCTTTTTTTTCTTTCCATTGCTTTAATGCATATGACGTGACTAGGCTACGTTTCCACTGCTATCAGAATACCTGTTAGCGAGCGAAAGTACTGTAGCTCGGGCAAACTGATACGAGTATGTCCACTGGGCCAACACGTACGTGCTAGTTAGCTATGCTATAGTCATCGTGCCAGTTAGCCCCATTCTGGTTTTGTGTTAACCCTAGCAGATGCGATTTACGACGTGTAGTTAATGGAACTTGTTCCTCACTCTTTCATTTTCCCGTATTCAATACATGTATTGTACATATGGTAATTATAAAAAGTCACTTATATATTTCAATTATATGTGGAGTATATATGATAGAAAAGAGCAAAGAAAACCTATTTTATATTTAAATTATATATAATTACTTACATTTCGTGCAGCACAAGTTATGTATTCAGTTTTTCCTTCACGCAAATTGGGTCCCAGTTGTTTTTATTCACAAATTTCTTGTGCGGTACGGTTCGATTCAACTATTTCTAACCTCATTGATGGTTGAAGTCGAAATCACTCGAAACACGATTACACACTGTATGAAACAATTGAAACGAGTGGTAGCTTAATATGTGTAGGCTAACTTAACACGTGTTAGGTTAGCAGTGGAAACAACCCTAGACATTCCCAACTCGAAAGAATTGGTTTTGCTCCTAAACTGACAAATGGGGGGTGGGGGGCTGCTTTGGGCTTCCTGTTAAGCCCCATTTCGAGACTCCTTTCTCCTGACTTAACGAAGAATGCATATATGGGGACAATCTGCACCTTATAAAAAGACGAGGGTGGAAAGATAATAGCACAGCATTAGTTAAGAAAAGACTCCTTTTCATCTCGTATGCTGAACCATGCTATACACTGCTCTTATTATCAGCCCACTAAACCCTTCTGAACTACCCTACTACCTTGGCGAGCATATTACTCCTTAATCTAACGTCTCTTTCGCACCCTCCCCGAAACTTGTCCTTCCCTTCTAGTTCCTTTTTTATGTACACGTGTGTTTGTTACTCTCGCAGGACAAAACGAAAATGCCCGGAGAACTTCACCCACGGACAATTGGCATCGTTGTCACGCTCAACGTTGGCTTCGATCTCTTCGATTTTTTCTCCTATGACAGAATGTGTTGATCGATATGCGATTTACCCCGAAGTTTTGCTCTGCTACATGCTTCTTATATCTCGTACAAATAATTGATCCTACAAGATTTATAGAAGAAATGACAAAAATATTAAAACAAGAAAAAGGTTACTAATTTTCGTCAAATTTTTTATTGCTCTCATACGTACTGTAATTGTCACACTTGTTCTGGTGTACTAAGTCAATAACCTAGTACAGCAAGCAAAACTGAAAGTTGCAGTGATTGACATCAGATTCCCCAGAGATAACGATGACAGGACACTCATGAAGTTATAAGCAAGGCGACAAACCACCGTCTCATTCCTGTTAGAAATTTAGTCCAATCATTATTTCGTTCTCGAGCTCTTTCCAGTTCGGAGCTCAATGTTCATCTCGGTAGTTTCATCCGTTCCTACAACTGTAAACTTTGGTAGGTTAATAACATTCTGACAACCATGTTTTCAAATAGTTACGCCGTTCTGTTCCAGCAGTTCTTATTATTCAGTCCGTCTTTGTATAAAACATTTCCAATATCTTGTGCAGGCTAGAATGGTGTGATTACTTGCGTCTCGTCAAAATTTTAATGCTTTTTTTCCGTAGTCGTGATAAATTGAACCGCGTTTCTAGCGACTATTTAAGTGCGACATTACCTTGTTTTTTTTGAAAAAAAATGTTCAACATATCTAGACTTACAGGGCTGGCAACTTTTTTTCGCCACGGCAAGAATAATACTTCGTTCCTCTTATAAATGTGTCCCCTTCTTATGTGGAATTAATGCGTACGTACAAGGGAACATACACACACCCGCAAAAAATAAATAAATTATAACCCCAAAAAAGCCCAAGAGATCGAAAAAATCATGAACATCTGAAACGCGAAAACAAGCAAAAAACAGCAATACAAATGTGTCTCACGATCCAAAAGAGAGAAGGCACTGTTTCTTTAGCAACAAACTAAAGCAACCCCATGAAAGAAACACTAACATCAGACATTCTTATTGATATTCGTAATTTAGTTCACTTTAACTTTCCTGATTCACCAGAATTTCTGTCGTCAAAATACTGGGAACAGAAAAGAAACCAAAACACTTATGGTGAAGTTCTCCAGGGGATGAATTTGTCTTTTCAAATGTATGTTTTAACTTCTCAAGGGAGACTTGAAACATCTAGCTAACAAAGCAACTGCTGTCAAGTTCCACCAGGAAAAAGACTAGCGTGTAAAAAAAAATAGCGCTTTCTCAATGGTGAGTTGTTCAGCGCCCCAAATCTTGCTGACGGATCACGTTCAGTCATCCATACTTCAATGGCGGAGACTGGACTTGACACTTGTCTTATTCCCATTTCTCCCACAAAAACTCAATGGCAAGATACTTTCTTCTGCCCTATCACGCAACCAGTATCTGCAGCAGGAACACACCATTCGCACGACCCGTACCTTGAAAGGTCCATAAGCTTTTTTTCAAAAATTGTCCAGTCTAGTGGTTACTCAAAAGAACGATATTGGTTTTCCGCCAATAGCACGGTGCCAAAAAGTATCTCACTGTTCACAGGAAATCCATCCAATGCGCATCAACTCTTAGAAACGGACTAGTAATTCGTACTCGATGAACCTCCACGCCGTATGGTGCCCAGATCTTCCTGCGAAGCACAGCGTGGTTGTAGGGGGCGGTACTGGGCGAGATTTCCGCAACAAGGACACGAGACAGGACAAGTGCACTCTCACACACATTATCAAAGGGTATGAAAGGGGTAGAGGGTGTAATTATCTACCCAAACTAGTCGTCCATGTCCATATCGTAAGCGGAATGGAAAAAAGCCAAGGCGAACAGCCGAACGGCCACGGGTTTAACGACGCGACGCCATTTTTACCAGAAATGGCCGCTGCCTTGTCTCCTGGAAAACATTCAATTTGGTTAGAACATTATAGTCGCTTACACAAATTGCAACGAAAAGAATAAAATGAAGCAGAAATAGCAGCTCCCTTGTCCTCTAGAGAACATTTAATTTTGCTAGTGCATTTTAGTCAGTTACACGTGGTAAAAGAAACGAATAGGAAAGGTGAATAACGAAGAATATCGGCGTATGGTAATCGATAGTCTTTACCCCGAGTAAAAATGTCTTAAAACAAACGGAAAAGAACACTTTCTATCTGTAAATGAATGCGTATTTCTGTAGAAACGTCAATGATAGATCGTAAAGGACGCGAAACCTAAATAAGGCTCATGAATAACGAGATTTGCAGTTTTGTGTGCCCATGAGTATGTGCTGGTTCACAAGTTCGACTGTTGAAGGCTGTAAAAGTATTCAAACGTTGCCGGAGTGTATAAGGCAAAAGTGAAATGCAACGATTGGAATATTTTCTCTCTGTTCCCATTCAACCGAAGAAAACATTCAAGGTAGAAAACATGTTGACCAACCAAATTTAGCTACGCAATCTTAACTCGCAAACACATAGCTAACTTCTATCAAAGGGTACGCTTTCATTCTCAGTTACGGCGTGTACTGTAGCTAGTGTAATCTCATGTATCAATACTTGCATCAGCGTTTCACCGTGTTGTTCGAAAAACCGGGCACGTGGACTATCTTCTTTGCTCTGGTAAGTCGGGAGAACTTAGCTTACCCCTAGTTTAATTATATTAGCACGTAAGCTATTGGAATCCGTTTCCATAAGGTATCAGTAAACAAGTAGAAAAAAAGGAAATAGGTAAATAAAATAAAAAATATGCATTTTTGCCACGCCCTTTCTCTTTCCATATATATTTAAGACAAGTAGAAAACGAGTAGACTATCGCGTTGTGTTACATGGGATAAAACTACTTGAAATAAGGGTTGCATGTTAACAACAGCAATCAGCTCATCTATTGTCCGCGGAACTGAAAGCGCGCTAAGCCTCATGTGCGTACACATCGCCAATCACAATATTTTCTTAAAATTACGTGGTTACCAAACCAGCAATGATTGTTTCCGAAGTATACCTGAGTTAACCTAACCTATCACCCGTAAAAAAATCCGCTGCATGACGGTAAACTTGCATGATTCGTATTCTGTGCTGGGTCGGATTAGTGTTTGAAAATTATATGAACAGGGTAGAACGGTTAGGATTTTAAAAGAGCCTGATTACTAATACCACTCAGCTTTTGGATTAGGAGGACAGCTCCTAAATAAGTTTCTCTCCTCTGCAATTCTTTACATGCGAAAAAGGTAAAAAGAAGCAACAGAATGGAACACTAGTTGTTATATCTTGGTTATGTGAAGAAAGTTTATGTATTCTATGTGGTGCTGCGATGAATCGATGAGTTTGCCTCAAGGGCTGTAAGACGATTCTACTGATTTATTGTGCGACAGAATAGTTATGAAAGGGGAAGTCGTTTCTCTCAGCTGGAAAGACCAACTCTTTATTGTATTGGTCAGTTTCTGTCAATATTTCTTGCTCCTTTGCTAAAAAGAAAATATTGATATATACAAAATAAAAAAATAAAAAATATACACTCAACAAAACTTGAATCATGCAGTAAAACTTATCGCAGCACACCACAGGCGAGAACGATCTTCGATACGTAGGCACTACAGAGCGTGTAGTGTTACGTGGCGATAGCATGTCTACTTGAGCTGGTCTTTTCTTCGCTGTCAAAAACAAATTAATAGGAAATAAAGGTTATTCGTATAAAACGATTGAGTTGTGACGCTGGCGAAACGTCTTCAACCTCACAGGTCTTACTGCCGATCAAGGGATTAAAGAGTATTTATTTATGTCATTTATTGGCAAGCAAGAATAATAACTGCTCCATACCCAGCAGCCATCTTAATTTCTGTACTATACTCCACATTTGTCTTATGCTATCCCTATTAAGACAAAATGGGTTATTGAAAGCGAGATTGGAAAAGGTATCAAGGAAAGAAGAACTTCGACCAGTATTTCCGTCAGAAGATGAACGTATTGGTAGTATCAAATGTAACCCCCCGGTACTCCAACGTACCTTGGTCCCAATTATACTTCACAAGTTTAGAATAATTTTCCTAGTAAAATTAGGAGACTCGTCGTTATGCTTTTTGTTTTATACCACGCACGTTATAGTCGTTGGCTTCGAAATAAAGCTTCTTTTGGCGTCACGGCATTTTAACAGGCTGCAATAAAACGTCCCTCTCGCATGAAAAGGTTCCTGTGCCGCAACAAACGGACAAGAATATACTCCATCTTGGTCTAATTAAATCCTTTATATTCCGTCTCTGCGTTCCTTCCCGAACTCTATGAATAAACGCTATTCTGTTACTAGTAAAATAACCTACGTACCAAAAATCCCTTTCCTTTATTTCAAACGCGGATGAGAATTTGTCACCGACAACTGAAAACTCCCGTGTTTCACGGAATTGTTTCAAAGCATTCAAAGTTGCTACAAATATTTCTGAAATTAAATTAAGAAATGTCCTAGCTTCCAAAAATGTTCAAGTCTTGTTTTGTCCCGGCTGGTACTGTAATCAACCCAAGGCTTCCTATCTTCCTTTTAAATTAAACTTTTCATTCCGTAAGAAGAACAAAAACATCAACTAATGAAAAAGCAAGACGTCGGACTTGTGCTCGTGCAGCATTTGTTAGGCAGAAATAGCGTCAGGTGCCTACCATTTTCCGTGCATAGTCTGGGAGTGATGAAAATCAGAAATTAAAGCCTCGTCCTAGTCTTTCCCTTCCCGACGCGAGTTACGTAGCAACTCGCTCGACTTTTGCAATTAAGCTGTTGTTAATTTCGAAGTTCATAAGATGCCTCCTATCTTTTCAGGGGGCGTTCTATTGCAACTTTGTATTTCTGTTTTCAACAGCAGCAGCCCAAATTCCGAGGTACGCGTGTATCTTCGCTAATCTTACCTCTTCTAGCATTGAAAATGCAACTTGGAAGCCCTAATCGCGTCTCTTTACCGACTGCCCCCCAAAAATTGAACAGAAACTTTTAATTACCCCAGTTCCCTTGGTCGGTTTGCTGCCAACTCTCACTACTGCACTGTAATTTGTTCCTACGGGAAATTTCGCCCATGCCAGAAAAACCCTGCCACCCAAGGAAATTCCTTTAGCAAATATATGAACTTCGGAAGAGAAAGAAACAGTTCCACGACCAACTATTAGCAACTTTCCAGCTTCGAAAAGAAAAACCGGACAGGAAAAAGCTCTCCTAATGGGCGAAACCTTCAGCACGGTTTCGTAATGGGTTCATCCATCACCGAGCCAATATGTAATTTCATTTTTTCTCACCACCTATCCCTCTAGGCTTTGATCTATTGTGTATCGTGCGTTGGCCCCTTGGCGTAACCTATAAATGTTAGCCCACGTGTTAACCCAGGTTTCGCCCAAATGCCGTTAATCTGTCTTCTAATTAAGCCCCGCCTCCTAATTGGACCACACCTATCCTTTGTTTCTCCCTTGCTCCCCGAAGAGGTCTTCTTAGCTGTGTCGATCCGAAAAGACTTACAATTGTCTCAACATGCCCCGGGAAGAAAGAAAAAGTTGGGTTGTACGGAAAAACTAAACATCGTTTAGCCTTCTTTCATCTACTATAAGCTAAATAGGCGCAAAAAACCTTCCACCTCCTTCTGCTTTCTTTGTTGTTAATGAGTAGTGAATGACCTTCTTTTTGAAACAACTAAGTTAATTGGAAAACATGGTAATATATACATGTAAGAATTCCTACATTAACTTTCTCACTCTTGTCAGCAGTTGTCAACTGTTTTTCCTTTTTTTAAATCCACATGGGGTGAGAGCATAATTGCCGTCCTTTTATTTTATTTTTCATAAGATTTTTGAGACAAATATTGTCGGTGAGGTGAATAAGTATTCAAACATGAGCCCTTTAAATTTTTTCGCATCAATGAAATAAAAATTCTAAATTAAAGAATTTGAACAAAAGGAATAAAGTGATACGCAATACTGTTCCGCAGACTCGGAATCTTTCCTTTGAGAAAAATGTGTTTGTTCTTCTTCTTATTATTTTTCTATCGTTACACTCTTGAATAACAATGAATAGTTATAAAGTAAGTATTATCTAGTAATTATTTCATCTAAATCCTACCCGTCTGTTGGCGGAAAAAAGTAATCAATCGAGTATTTCAGAGTTTACCTTGGATATTGGCTTAAGCAGAATCGAGCTTACTAGAAGATTCGTTAAATAACGTTGAACAAATTTATGAACCAAAATCCCTGCTGCTAGCAATAGATAACCAAATATTTATGTATACACTCAACTCCGGAGAATACCTCAACTCAATTTCAAAGTTGGGCGCCGAAATAAGGAAGAAGGGTTTCTGTGCATGTTTAGTGTAGCAAGTATGAAAAACAAGAAAAAAAACGACTTTTTATAAATGGAGGCAGCAAGGCACATGAAAATGAAGAACGTAGACGCACGCAAGATGACAAGTTCTCAGCTTCTCACGTCTTTTGAAAAAAAAGACGTCTAGAAAAGAAAAAAGTGCAAGGCGTCATCAATATTTTCGCTATCGTACCTCCCCATACGTGGACGTAAATGGATGCGGGTTGGGAATTGGATGCCCGGCATGTGTAGTTGCCGGAATCGGATTCTCGTGCATCCCGTATGCGGAGTTGTGAATGGGTCCGGTGACCGCCTTCCGTTTCCACCGTAATGCCACCACGCTGAGAATCAAAGTTGATCATCCTCTCGTTGTGGTACCAGAATACAAAAGCTGGAGGCACGGGACTCTGCAAGCAATAAGCAGACGTCTGATTACACAAGTAACACAGGCAACTCATTATGAAACACGGATGGGAAGTTCGATGCTTAATATCGATTAGACACAGCAGAGCTGGACAAATTCCATTCATTTGTGTGAACTTGACTTAAATTCAGTTAATTTTCATAGGATGTATCCCTTGTAATTTTTTGTATAGATTAACATCCTTATCAAATTCTATTTTCATAGAATTTGTCCCCTGTTTAACCTCTTTTGTCTAAATACCGCCGTAGGCTTCGCCTATTGGCGGCTACTCTGATTGAACTTCCGCTATTGTTGCACATAATTAGTGTTTATGGTTTTGAAGGTAACGTACAAAAAGCAAATACTACTTCGTAGCTCATGAATATTTTCTGTTTGAATTTTTACCTTTTTGATCTCAGTGTAACTTAAGACTAGGGTTAGATTGGCAAAAGAGTTACGTGGTTTATCTGTGACGTCCGGGAGTTTTATTCATTGCCAATTGTTGATTAAATTCAGAAAGGCTACGGTACGTGACTTTTGACATAATTGTTGGCGCGGTAAGGAGTAAGAGGTTTCTCCTTAAAATTCTTAGAAGTTCGGCGCTCTCTTTTTTAAATCTTCAACGAAAAAATTGCAGAGATCTTTTTCGCTTTGGATTTGCCATCTATACGTTAACGCCAGCTTTCTTGATGCGTTCGAGGGAACTAAATGTCAGGAGCAAAGTTGTCCTTGCTTGAATCGCAGTGTAAAAATGATTCTCGTTTATGCAAATGATTTTTGGTATATTTGTTTCCGTTAAGGATTCCCGGTGAGGACTTGCACTCATATCTTTAGGAGGACTGATAAACTTGCAACCATATGATGCTTTTCTTCTTGAACTCCTTGGTTAATCCAAACTACTGTTTTTTAGACTTTTAGGGTTGTTCAAATTTTCTCCATTTGAGTTCTCCCTTGTTTCGGTTTTAACCTTTCTTTTTCATCGAACTAACTTGATCTAGGGAATGAGAGAATTGTCCGGAATCGATTTTGAACAATAAGAACTGACTTTGAAAAACTTGACTTTCAAAGTTCTCTGAACTCGAAAGTGTGCGTCGGGATGTAGAAAGTGCAGGAATAGGATTTGAACTTATCTTACCCTACTGATATGTATTCTCCCTCACTCTTTTTCGTGGGAACGCAGTCGTAAAATTGACGGGCTTCGAGCACGGCTGCAACCTTTCAAAACTTGTAAGTTCGCCGGAACCGAGAAAAGTAAAGCTAGTCTTTGCGAACAACCTCAACTAGAAAGTTAGTCATGCTTCCTTTTTTGGAAGAAAAATAAATTCAGACTAGAACGGTTCTTTTAAGCCACGGTCAAATACATGCTGTCCTGGTCCAGTTGTAAAAGTCCTAAAAGTAATTACTCACTAGTCGCCAATCTGGTAAGAGAAAAATACTTTACGGAAATACTTGCGAAACTTGAAATATTCATGCAAGCAAGTTGCGTTTAGAAAGGATTTATTTAAAGTCATAAGTTCGGGACCGCTTCCTACTACTTCACCGTGGCTTCAGGAGTTCGACGAGCTACGAAAATCTTCAAATGAACTGGCAAAATAAAGGACAACTGGCATAAAAAACTCGCACTGAATTGACTTAAATTGTACAAAATTTACAAACGAAACTTGATTTGGATTAACTTGCCCTTTTCTTGAACCTGCCCAGGTCTGGTACACGGACGTTTTACAGAAAATTTCTGCAGAATGCTGAATTGCTCTTGAGAAGCTCTCGAAGTACTTTTTCCAAGAAAAACAAAAGAGATTTGGAATATGTATGAACATTCGCTGCGGAACGTATTTGTAGTTAGATAACACTTCATTTTACACGTTATAAAACTACCACACGTTTCAAGTGTGCAATATACTTTGAAGAAAACATTTCTTCCAGGAAGACATACTTCTCAAATACGCAGATAAACCCTGAGAAGGTGTCTTTCTTGAAGGTGTCTTTCCGTGAATAAGTAATCCTACTGTATAAGTAGTTTCGTCTATCTGCTGTACATTATGTTGCAATACTGCCACAATATGGAGTCTTTTCGTGTTCACAAATTTCAGGAAAAAATAAATCTAAAGAAAGTAAAAGCTTCAGTGCTTCATACATGAATTACAAATCCACACTTCCTGATTCGTTAAAATTCAAGAGCTATTGACGATAAAACTTCTTCCTTTTCTTCAAATTCTTTACAAAATCTTGGAACTATTTTGACTTCGAGTTCAGTAAATGATCCTATCCAAGCTAACAACTAAAAAGCTTAACGGATTTTCATGGCCTGCATATGAACCAACAACTTTCACTTTTCCTCGTAACAGAAATGGGTGTTGCAAGTACTGGGAATCCGAATTTCTGCAGAATCTCCGCTCATCAACCCGGTTATAAAGCAAGGATTATAAAAGGGACAGGAGAAAACTGAGTGCTAGCGTTACAAAGTGAAATGGCTAGAGTGGTCCAGTGTCCACAATTAACGACCGGAGCGAAGAACACAAAGCTCTGGAGAGAAAAAGGGCCCTGTTAGGAGCTGTGGGTGCTTTTTAGCTCTGTTAAACCGGAACCGTCATGAGATTACGAATCACCCAACGCTCAAGATCCCTAACCTATACCCCTTACACATACGTTTCCACGTTTCTATCTGACGTAAGCCAAAACCTCGGCATAGACAAGTCCCCGGAACTCGTCAAGGTAATGAACTGTGGCCCAATCCAAGCGTTGTGCTTTGGGTTTTCAGTTGGCTAGTCACGCTCGCCGGGCTCGCGCGCTTTTTCTACGCGTCAAACCCCTTACAAAGAGATTAACTTAAACCGAATCCGGACTGGAAATCTACACCACACCATTGTTGCCGTTTTCCAGCTTGATTCATGGAACGCAACGGTCAGTACTGCGACGTTGACCTGGCACGCGGTACCTGCATGTCATTTTCGTGACATGCAATTATCATTTTGGTGACATTCTAAAGTTATCAGCATTTCTACCCGTTGACTGGAGAAAATCCCGTTGACGGGTTTTGCATCTTTGCCGGAAAGCGCGAGAATCTTCAATGGAAATGATTTCAAAATGGCTCGTTGGGGAATTGATGAGATGGAAAATTGTGGGGAAGCAAAGACTAAGTCGCAAAATTGGACCATATGACAAATTATTCTTACCTTCTCAACGATGCAAACGAGGCTGATTGTCGATCCGTGATCTACATGGAAATCGTTCCCGCCTAAGATAAAGGCCTCAGGCACCGGAACTTCCAATTTGACTTCTGTGGACTGTAAACCCTTGGCTGTCGAGACCTATGAGCAAAAAGAGAGAGAAAACGTTTTATTCTCGTTTCGGCAGCGGATTTCCCAAGAAAACGGGGTAGTAACCAAAAATGCTCGCTCTTTAAACAATTGATACATTTTCGTGTGAATTGCTCACGGAGACAGAAAATGTTTACGGCGTACAATAAAATCCGAGTCCACTAAGCGGGTATAATGAAGAAATACACGAAGTAATAAGGAAAGCTGGATAGAAGCAAAATGCTTAGCAAAACACGAGAGAAATTACTCGCTCCGACTATGCGATTTAGGTTGCGTTTAATAGATCCTTGCGATGCACCATTACCTATCAGTGCTGGGCAAAACTCAATCCACCTGGAAAAATTTGACGTTATTTCAGTTTCCGGTGTTCTGAGCCACAATCTACTCTTCATCTAGATTGGTGTGTTTTTTTCTTCAGTTGATTTAGCTGATTACTATGATCTGCATTTGACCTTAAAATCCTCTAAATGCAACAAATGATTTTAAATGTCAAATTTATTTAAACTGATTTCACTGTTAAGAATGGCTCGCATTCAATTTTGAATTGTATGATACTTTCCTTAAATGTACCCTTTTTTTTATTCGGCCCTCTATGTAAATTAAAGCACAATCACGCACCTCATGCTCTCTAACACTTTCACACTTAGAACAACTTGTGCCTTATTCCTGCGACAGATAACTTGCGATAGTTCGCGAGTCTTAACTCTCTTTGACCTCAATGACGTCCATTTTGGCAAAGTACTACTTTTCGTTGCGTGTTCTCTGCAATGAGCAATATTTGTGTGCGATTCATTTGACTACTCACCTTCCCGGGCAAACAACCCATCCAGAATAATTGAGCAAACATGTTAGATCAGGGAATATACGGAATCAACGCAAGCTCAAGTATTAGACTCAATTTCTCAACGGAACAAAGACACACGAAGGGAAACTTTCAAAGACGCGTAAGCAATAGTGTCGTAATCACCACTTTATTTCCTCTCAATTACCAAACAATTACAAAACAATACTTCTTCTCTTCGCTCCACTCTTCTTGACTTCCCCAACCCAACTCCCTTTCGCCTCACCCGCAGCTTCTATCCAGGTCACCTCGTATTGCCCGTCTTCGAGGTCAAAAAGCCTGACTTCTTGGACCAGGCAATCGAGGTGCTAATTGTTCCTAGAAGCAGCGGGCTTGGCTCGACACACAAGAACCCTACTAGCAACAAGAACGCAACAATAGTCTGTTCAGCCGAGAAATTCACCTGAGATCCTCAACCAACTTTCTAAACGTATGCAACAAACACTTACGAATGCGCATATAAAGAACTTTCCCTGCCTGTGGAACACATTTCGATCACTGAAAGGACTCCAGACTGGAATAAAGCCATGACACTTATTGCTGTGCAATGGAGTGCATACTACAAACATAGTGAAATATTAAAAGTGCCGCATGAGAATGAGCAAAGAGTAAGTAAGCTGCACAGCAAGTCTCTTGACGGTAAGAGACTAGCGTATTAGAATATAATAAATTGCTAACTTTATTAAAAGCAAACTTCAAACATAAAGTGCAACTGTTTTATTCACTGTTAAAAAGGGGTCCAAAAATCGAAACTTAAAGTGCTTCATTTGCTGCAGACAAGCTGCACTTTCTGCAGAGTCACCGTCAGAAAACGCACATAAGAAAATATGTGAGGAAAAAGCTGCATTTTTGGCAGCTCCAGTTTTCACCTTCTGTAGCGACTGATCTAGAAACCGGACACGGGGTAAAAGAGAGAGGAAAGGCTGCAAGTTTAGCAGGTCCGATTTTCACTGTTTCTGCAGTGCTTTTTTCATAACGGACAGAGGAAGGAACAACAATGAAAACAAAATGTAAACAGTCATGCACAAGAGTCCGTAGGAAGTCCAAGGAGACAAACTAACAGCAGTAAGTGTATCAAAAAGTGTGTTTAAGAGTTAAGTATCTATCAAAACAAACTTTAAAAGAATGCAAGTAATGCTTAATCAAAGTTTACTGGCTTTAAAATTTCTTGTTCAGTAAGTGTCGTCTTTCAGACTGAACGACAAACGCGCCAATGGGCCGAATATGATAACCAGCATAATAGCCATCAACTGTGTCAGAGCTGTTAAGTGTCCCAAAACAAACTTTAAAAGAATGCAAGTAATATTTTATCAAAGTTTCTAGCTTCAAAATTTCTAGTTCATAGTGTCGGCTGGCAGACAAGGCGACAAACTTATAAAAGAACGACAAACGCACCAATGGGCCTAATATGATAACCAGCATAATAGCCATGGACCGTATCAGGACCTGCACTTACATGTAAAGACTTGTGTTCCAAATGTAGTTGAGTGTGTTTGTATTTGTGCCTCATCTTTCTACCTTTTCTTTCCGTTATATTATGCTTTTGTGCCTTATATTTTTGTAATTGTTTGTATTGAAGGAAACAAAACGTCGAAAAACAGAAATAAATGCACTTTAGTCACTGCATATTAGACTTTACATTACTGAAACACCCCTACTTCTATAAGTGCAGTTATCGGGTTGCAAGTTTAGAAGCCAGACTTCTTAAGACTGCAGATTCGAAGGTTCACTTTCTAACAGCTCGGCGGCTCTTAAAAGTGCAGTTCGGAAACTCCAGTTACTGAGAGGGTGCTGCAGACGGAAAAAAGTGAGAAGAAAACGCTGCACTTTCGTTTACCCCTTTTTCGTGAACGTTTTTCTCCACAAATCGCAGAAGTTTTTTAACAGTGTTCTTATACGGTACTAAAATGATTCTAGCATTTCAGTTGAACTACAACTGTAAGTTCTCATACAGATCTTTTAAGTCTATCATGCAATTCGAATAAAGTATCGATTGGATGGTTTCATTTCGGCAGAACACAGGAACACACCGTCGACCCCTGAGCCATACCATTTTGAACAAATTAAACAGAGGAAGATCTTCAAGTTCTCAAAGTCACTTAGTCTTCTTCGATCTGCTTTCTTGAAACACAAAAATCTCAGATTTGTTCAAATTGTCTCATCCCTCACCTGTTCTTATCAGTAATACACTGCACTACAATGTATGGTTGATATCATGATATACTACAATTAATGTATTGTACAATATAACAGTTCAGTATGCGGATTTTTTCCATTAAAACCACTTAGCGTGACACGTTATTTTAATGCGGAATGAACATATTACTAAAACTTTTACTCTACGAAAATATGGGGAATAAAATAATTCGTTAACCGGGTTTTGCCTCCAGATTCCATTGGGGTGCTTTGAAAGCTAAGTACGTCTCTTTGTCTCTCTCCGACGGAAGACTTGGCTCTCTGCACAAAGCGACTTCAATACGATGCAGCACGGTAAGGAAATGCTAAAAATAAGAGTAACGCATGGGCTTTTATGGCGAAACCCTTATCTTCGGTGGCAAGTACAGGTTGTTAGCTCTCCGCTTTACAGTTTGCCAAACTAATCTCGTTCAAAAGAAGGCCTTAATGTCTAAATCAAGCGGCTGGGAGATTAAAACAATGAAAAAGCTCGGCTTACACTTGAATGCGAATGGCCGGGAAGGATTTTCAAGTTCGGCTAGAAACCTTGTAAAAATTACACACCAATTTCCTGCCCAAATTACTTTTCCCGAAAAGTTGCCCGGGCAGCTCATTTCTGAAATTAATGTTGCGCGAAAAGAAGGGGAAAAAAATCCCGTGAAATTTCCTCCGTCCCCAATTCTAAGATAAGTCAATTCACTTTCAAATTTCACAGCTCCGACTTGACGGTAAAGAAAACGCACGAGGGGGAAGACATGGACGAGACAATAGGCATTTCCATGTCCAGATAGTCAAGCTTTTAATCCGACTCTTGTATGCGAGATAAGATTCGTCCCGACAAGACACAGAAGGCATCAAGAGCTCAAGCAGAACTTGTCGTTAAGGTCTTTCCTCCCAAGAAACAAAAAAGAAAACTCAAGAGCAAACAACAAAAAAGCTTGGAAACACGGAAATTAGCCCTCATGTTTGTGTTCCTTCCTCAAACTCCGATTTTTCCCCCTTCCATTTCTTCCAACTCTCTTTTGCCCCTACGATTTAATTCCTGTTCCTGTCACTTCCCTTTTCTTGCTTGAAGGAGTTGAGAAAACCTTGGAAACCACAACAAGATCCGAAGCGTGTGCCAATCGGACGCGCTTTGTTCTACCGGTACAGACAGGCAATTTCTAACATCATTTCTGCGACTGTTCACGAAGCAATTTCTGTGCCCTTGGGCTTCTATCGCTGTTTGATTAAGAAGAGCCGAGACTCGGCGTTCAAGTAACGATAAAGCATTGACAAACACTGTTAACGTGGCTTTGTGAACGGGTGGAAGAAGTAGGTTCCACCCCCCCCCCCACCTCCTGCCAGTACCCCCTAGTGAGGGAATGGGAAGAGTATGGCGGATACGACAGCATTTGAGTTATGGATATGTCATACAAGAGGTTTGTTTCACGCATAAACGGACGCGTCTTACTGCACAAGAAGGGTAAATGAACAAGCTAGTTACGCGTCATGCCGAAGACCGTATTTCTGCACTCCGGTTCTTCATTCTGCCGTGCAGTAATGAAACGCACATCGCAATGACCTCCGGACGCTGTATTACTTCCACTTTTCCACCCACCCCTTGCTGGCAAGCCAGAATCGAATTAATGAGAAGTCTTCTGGCGACGATCGTTATAATTCTGCATTGTAACAACAGTTTCTCTTTAGTAATGAAACAAAAAATTTCAAGACGGAATGTCTCTTTTTTAATACATAATTTTACTGTGCAGTAAGTTTAATAAAGTACGGTTAATAAGGAAATAAGTAGACTGGCTTGCATAACACAATTTAATAAGTCAGATTTTGACGAAACTGTGCGCAGATGTGTTCAGACCGATTCCTATTAGTATTTCTGAACGAATTCTTTAGAAAGCTAAGTGTGCTTCGTCAATAGACGGAAAGCAAAAAGTAAGGGTGAAATGTTGACCATTTGAAGCGTATTACGGCAACCGAATAGAAAAACATCTCGGGGTTTTTACGAAGTAATGTTCAACACTCGCTAAAAGTGCGTAACGTGGTTCTTTATCAGCCGGTTCCACCTAAAATTTTATTTCCGAATGACGCACTAAGTAACGTTGCGATAAACAATTTGAAGTAACGTACCATGTATATGCTCTACATATATGTATTTGTATGCTCTAACTATAGACATGCAAAGTTGATAAAGGACCAGTGCAACTCTGCAGTTAGTATTAACAGTGAATACTTTTTAAGTTGGAATTCAGACTTTTGTAACCATTCATTTGCTACTTTCACAACTTTCTCAAACTCTAAGTAAAACTTTAAAATAAACGAGAATTCCAATATCTGACAGCTGCAGAAGATAAAAGATTTTTTTCACTGAGAAACCCGCGTAGGCTTCCGCCTATCTTAAAAATATTAATACAGACTAAAGGAAATGTTCAGTGAAGATCTAAATCGGTGAGTATAAAGATCCTCACAAGTCCCATTAATTTTTCTGAGGATACTTAGGGTACGCCTGCAGTCATAGCGCTTGGATATGTGTGACACATCCGAACAAACCAAGAGCAAATAGTTTATTGCTGTTAGGCTAAGCACTGCATCACTGATCGCTCTGTTTATTCTGAAGGATCCACAATTCTGGCCGCGCATAAACGGTCTAGGTTTGTCTCCGCTTTAACATATATTACACAGATGACTGACCTGAAGAACTAGGGTCAGTGCATCTGTTGGTCCAAATAGCGTTCTTTTACCCAAAATTGTAGTTGAAACTTGTTTTCGAAGTTGGATTGGAATGCCACAGAGGGTACTTGGAACTTGCCGCCATCAAGGATAAAAAAGACCAGTTCCTACTTTTTAGTCAAGAATGAAGTGAGAAAGAAAGTAAAATGGTGTGAACTTCTTTTCAAATAGAAAAAAAATCGGTTGCACGCTAGTGTTACCAGAGGATATTCTAACTTTCTGTCGAACTTTTCCCTTTAATCGCCTTTTTTTTTAGCTGAGTGGGCTACATATCTCTTAGATACTCCGATCCTGACAGTAAAGTTGCTATGCACAGAAAAGTTCCTTTTGTCGATCTAATCGATTCATTAGCTCTTTTTTTACTGAAGTGTTTCCTTACGACCAAAGACGGACATTCAAACGAAAGTATTCAAAACGTCAGAAGGACACGTTTTGTACTATCAAAGCCTATTATAGTGGTAAGCACGTCTTATCACTATTTACCACTTGTTTAATGGAATAACACGAAGTTGCAATACTAAATTAATTACCAAATATAAGAAAAATAATAATGCGTTTTACGCGCATTGTTGCCGCCAAGCGGGAGCGAGGAATTACGCGTGGGAGCCAATAATGCCCTATCCAAGTTCCTTTCTTTAATGTAGGAACTTCCATAGAAATTTAAATTGGTAATCCAACGTCACCTATTCTCCTGCCTTAAAACTGGTGGTCCAAAACTTTGATTTTAAGCCTTTAATATTTACGAAATCTTTAATGTATTAATACAAGCTTTCTGCACAAAAGTCTATATAGGTCATACAACTTCAGTTGTTTTCCTACCTTAAGACTGGTAATGCTAAACTTTGATTTTAAACTTTGAATATTTACAAGATCTATTTACGTGCTCCTGGGGAATACATAATTTCTTTTCTACACTTCTGGATTTCTTTTCTACATTATTTTTATGCATTATTTTTGGCATTTTTGCATAACTTCCATGTTATTTTTATGTTTTTACACAATTTCTGCAGGATTTTACATTCAAGACTTTTATACTTCTATTAGGTTATACAGATTTTCTACTCTTTTCGTGAGAATCACCTGGGCTGTTGCCGTTTTTGTTCACTAGTTTCGCTCTGCTTTACATCTGCGTGCAAATTAGAGGGCCAGAAAATTTCTAATGAAGTTAGTGCTTTTTATTACCTTTTAACAAGGATACATTTCCTCTTATTTTTTTCTTATATAATCTTTTTGGGTAGAGCTTTTTAACGTTGACTGTTGTTTTCCATTGTGCTGCTTCTCAGCTTTGTAAAACTGTCATTATGCAATTCTTTAATAGCATGCAGAAACATTTCACACAATAACACATGTACACTACGAAATTTGCTACAGAAATTACACACCAGAATAAGGCGTGAGTACTTGCGCTAAAGATGACAATGATACGTATGGCATTGTAAACGGCAAATATTACGGGGGAAAAAGGGGAAAAAATCCTAAATTTATTTGTACACTGTTCAACAATTGCACCATAAAGGAGTGTGGCCAAGACTGGTGTAAGCATTTTTATCTCCAGTTTTTCTCGCAGACGATTATTAAAGGAAAAGAGTAGCTTTTATTGTACATTTTCGGCAAAACAGAGATGGCCATGTATATAGCCAAGTTTACGAACGAGTAGACTCGGGACTTGGAAGTAACTTGTAAGTGCAAAGAAAGACGAAAATAAGAATCTGTTATTAACGGGTTCCGGAGTTTCGGGTACAAACTTCTATCGTTACAAACTTGTAACTATGTAGCTTGATACTTTTTATTGTCAAATACTTAACAGCAACAGCTGAGGCACTTTTAAACTCTTGAAAAAACTTTGAGCTACCTTTCCATTTTGTGAGCGTTTATTTATCGTAACGTATGTTTGGTAGGATTTACGCATTCTTTTCCACAAACTCTTTAAAACATATCTAACACGCTACGGGTTTTATATCCTATGCTTTGAAACAAAGCTTTGTCTGTTGCTCAATCAAGATTAGATCAACATTTCCACCAGACCTGCGTCATGATGTATCGCCTCGAGCGGCTTAAACTTTTTCCTCGCACGTTTTTTTTAATTTATGAAATTGAAGTGTGTCGTCGCCAACGCACACTAAGAGCTTCACAGCCCGATTGCGATGCGAAAGTCTGAAATTGCTGCCAGCGAGTCCATCGTCTTCGGGGAGAAAACGTCCCACCATCTTAACAACGTGTAATTGGATTCTCAGTGACTCAATTGAACTACTTCAACGACACAAATATATCGCCAGCGTTTCCAGATTCTGGACGGTTTTTCATCATGTACCAGCGCATAGAAGCTCCAGTAGCAACGGCAATTACTTCGGGTTCTTAGGACCCCAGCGGAAAAGAAGGTAGAAAGTCTCGCTAATTTGCAACTTCAAGAACCATGGGAAAAAATGTGAGTACGCTTCTCCAAAAAAATTGAAAAGAGGCTACATAAATCTCTAAGAAATTAATTAATTGCTGCAGAAAAGCCTTTTTTTCTAACAATTATAAAAAAACACCCGGCTTCCTCCGGAAAATCAATGCTTTAAAATTGAATTTTCCCTTATCTGTTTCTTCTTTTTTCTCCTTATAAAAAAAAGCCAGAAAGAAGACTATGGTCCAGCTATTGAACTTCGCCACTCGGGAGTGGCTACGACTATCGTTGCGAAGCTATCAAAAAGCTCCCAAGAATGCTCATATAGGGTTAAAGGGTCCCACGGACTACTCTTGTTTGAAAGTCAATAAGGAACCATCTGGTCCAGGTCCGTCAACTTGTGGGAAAAAAGTTCTACATTTCCCTCCATCAAGGTTCCCTTCGCCTATCCCTTCCATCTTTTAAAACACATGGACTCTTCTCCTGCACTCCTTCTTTTGTTTCTCATCCCTCTACCAAAATCAGAGTCTTTTTTCCATTCTGCAGTAATACTACCGAATAGAGAGACAACACTGAACTACGGGGGCGGGGGGATGGGGGATACTATGCGTTCGAGCACAAGAACTCTGCAAAGAGGAAAGACTTACTGGAGCATAGAAACGAATCTTGACAGTAACTCTTTGCCTTTTCTTGTATACTTTGCAGGAAGAAACCTGAATCCCTGTAGTTATTTCAGAACATTTAAAGGGAAACTCAGAAAACGTTTCCTTTCTTTTTAAAAAATAAAATAAAATAAAAAATAAATAAATTTCGAACCACAAAACTGTACTGGCCAACAAATTTCTTTCTCTTACCAGGACATTTCTGTGTTGCGAAGTTGGCTTCAAGGGGAAAGAAGGAAAAAGGAAGATGGAAAGGCGGGGAGTATGAAGAAATACCGTACCTGGCACAAATATGTCCCCGCATCTCGTTCTTGAACGTACTGGATCTGCAGGATCCAATCATCTGAACCGTCGGTGTGAAAGACTTGGAATCGTTCATCCGCTGTGTACACGTGTCGCCCCGACGTCAAAATATGCCAATCTCGACGTCTTACCCAGGACACCTGCCAAAAAGAAATGAAGATTAGAAAAAGGAAAAAAGTGGTGCACGAATGAAAAATTGTGGTCATGGGTTTGGGGTCTCTGGCTGAGTTGAACAAAGCCCTGGCAATTCAACTCATTTGAGTTATTAATTATTTCCAGTACCTTGACAATCACTGGGGCTGTATTAAAGGGAGCAGGTTTTGCCAAAAGTGTATGGCGTTTCCTAAAACTTAGGTTGGCAACAGGACCGTACCCAGGATTTCGGTTCGGGGGGATTAATATGCACTTTTTTTGGGACATTAGGGCATTCTCCTATGTTCCTTATTACAAAGGCAAAATTTTAGGGTGGTAGAGGGTCAACTCCCACTGGGTACCGGGGTGGTTAGCAGTTTTGTGTTAAGAATTATTGGTACTTTCGTCATAATGAAATGTCTTCGGCAGAAATGATTTCGGTTTCAAGGGAAGTTCGGTCAAAGTAGCAGACAGCCCTAATTAAGGAACAAGAGCTTTCAGAAAGGTTCCATAAAAGCAAGAAGTTACTGGCGTGATTTACGAGCAAAAAATCGAGCCAATAACTTACTTCCTTTTAAGCTATAAATTGTAGCCAGTGTTGCCAGAGTGAGACATAGAGAGCACTCAAATTAATATTTTCTTGAAGGTGCTCAAGTATCGAAAAAATCCTCGTTTTTTGAGTTCTACTTCTGATTTGGTTCTTGATTTGAAACGAAATATGAGAGTTTAGCGATAATGTCTGTACCTCGAGACGTAAACAACCGTAATTATTCAGACAACCATGCGAGCAGGTTTTGAACTGCTGCACTCCACAAAAATAATTGGGCGCCTGGTGAGCGACACGCAAAGGATGTTTTCGTTGCGAAACGTTCTTCGCTGCGACACATGCCAAGGTTACGCGATTAATTATTACGGTGTATTAAGTATTGAAAATGACTGAAATATCATCGTGAGCTTCGGTTCCAAATAAGAGCCTCGTTAGAAACTTTAATGGGGCAGTAATGATTATCATACAGGTTAAATTTGCTATAAAATCGTACTGAGATTACGTTATCATTTGTTTTGGGAAATTAGGGTTACGAAAATTGCCAAAACAGTTACGGTTACGTGCAATATTAGTAGACTGCACAAAACTGTACCCGCTGTGGGATGTTTACTAGCTACTTGGGTGATTATGGGTTCTACGGAATCCGAGAAGTTCTGCGAAGTTCATTTAAACGACTTCTGATGGTGTTTGCTATGCGACGCTTGCGGGGATGTTCGCCACAGCGACAGCAATAAATCAAGCAAGAACAGAAGAATCGTTCATCTATTCATCGGAAAGATAAATTAACTTGAGATACGGACAGATAATGCGGAAAAATAGCTCACCGTCGACGACAGTTCTCAGAAAAGGACTTCGAGTTCGATTTCTGTTTATCGATGTACTTTGAGGTATTCACTCGTCAAAGACTTAAAATCTTACGAACTTATTGTGGATTATGTATTCCTAGCCTTCGACGACTGTGTTTCTCTTGTCATCTGGAAAAGAGATAGTGACGAAAAAGTAACACGGACTTCTATTAACACGAATGTTTCCACTAGGCCAACACTGTTCGTTATCGCGTCAGCTAGCACCATTTTTGACTCTGGTTAATCATCGCAGATGCAAGTAACAACATGTTTCATAATAAGAGGGAGTTACGTGTATTGTAAAAAAAGCTGGTAATATAATTTATTTTTTACTCTTTTCTATTCGTTTTAAGAGTGAAAATAAATGTACGACTAATTAGGTTTAATTACGAATAACCAGGACAAGTTAAATGTTCAATTTCTCTTTTTAACAACTTAGCTTTCAGTTGCTTTTGTTTACAGATTAATATTCGATACTAGATGATAAAGTTCGATTAAACGATTGATAGTTAAAGCCATATCAGTCATAACACAATAGTATAATGTTTACACCAATGAAAACGTGTGTTAGCTAAATACATGTTAGGTTAGCACTGGAAACAGCCCATAACTGGGTCTCGATTGTTCACAAACCTGAGTTTTTATTAATAAGCTTCGCAATATAGGCGTTTCAAATTACAGAAAAATTTGCAAATCCGGGATATCACTTAGCGCAATGTGAATATTCTTATAATAGTACTGGCTCGGTTATACGGCGGAGGAAAGGCCAATATTGTGGTAGCCGCAAAATGCGATCGCGTTCGTCGATCGGTATACGCTTGCATTAAGGGTTTCATACTAACAGCAAAAGAAGTTTCACACCTACAACCTAATTTCCGTTAATATATGTCCTATTTCCGATCTATTTCCCGTTAATGCGTTTCTTGACTATGAGCAGCTTGATAACGCTGATCACGCAACGCACCGAATTACGAAATTGTTAAGAAGGAGGAAGAAATATCCTCTATCTATCATAGGCTTGCGCCTTCTGATTGGGAAGAAGTGATTGATCAACGATTGTAACTATTGCCAATAAAATTTTGGAAGTGACAGTCTGATAGGAATTCCGTAATACAAAAGGCTAGTGGAGAAGTTTAGGGAAGAGGGTGAGTGGAAGGGTGGGTGGAGGGAGGGAAGCAATTGAGTAAGATCGAGGCTCGCCGAGCGCTGCAGTAGTACGCGGCTTCATGGAGTACTTACGTTTTTCGTTCAGAAATGGTTTAGGAAACACACACGCGTCGACTGTGTTTTGACACGGTAACATTAAAGACTAGAAAATACTGCGTTGCCTGTTCATGCAAGTCGTTCGCAAACAAAGAATTTCAATACTCGTCCCTAACACGCTCTTACCTTCAGCTTGAAGCAAACAGAGATCACTTCGCACGCACAGTGAACCTTCTAGTTCTACTTACGGGGCTACTTGACTTGCCGTAATTTTCACTTGTGACGGACTAGGGCTTATGGACGTTAAATTAGAGTCGATTTAAGACGAAAGCTACGACTTATGTTGGACTTGGAGGAAAAGGACTTTTATTGCAGTCACGCTAAAAGCGTCTTCTCTTTATGTCCCTCTTCTTTCTTTATCTTAATTAGAGCGAATAGTTGACATTTATCTGGCTACTAAGCTGTTCCTCGGGATATTTTAGTAGAGTCATAATGAACATCGCGTAATTTGACATCGAGAACTTAAAGCAATGGAAGCAAAAGTGACCTTATAAGCTGACAACTTGTGCTTAAAAATTGGTCTAGCAAAAAGTATAGGTTTAAGATTAATTTTAGAAATACAGAATCACCCAAAATTAGCCCATAATGCTTAAAAAATAAATGTATATCGTCTAGAACACGGATTTTTAATCCCTTTAATTTGTGCTTCCCTTTAATTTTGCATAATGCCAATTATTACACGTTGTATGCTCAGAGTTATTTGAATAGCAGTCTTCTAAAAGCGATAAGAAGCACACGTGAATTCATGTAGCTTTATTGCTTTATTTCTGTCAGAAATGGCGAGTGGTACGTCATACGAGACACCATCTCAAAGTGCATTGTTGAGGGATCAGCAGAACCACCTTCAGACAATATTCTGAACCCCATTTTGCTTGTTGTTCTTTAGAGTATGAACGCCGTTCCCTGTGCTATCGTTTTCCATGGGTTATTACACAAACACCTTATGTCTTATAGCCCCCACCAAATCCTATATCAATGACCAGAGGAACATGTGTATTTGTTCACAATAATCTAAAACTCTTCAAAGGTAAATTAAAACAACACATTAAAATTAATGTTACACGGTAACGTTTAAAAAAAATTAAGTTTATGGATCATTGCGTTTGTATGCTTTATTAACAACACAAGGCAACACTCATACACCTGCTTCCTGCGCATCAAAGGGGAAGTTACTGAAGATAGAACTTCACTGAATCAAAGTTCTCTGTTGTGAGCGGTACGATTTCTAGGATCGGTTCGGAGATTTCCAAAGAAAACTCGACCCGATCCTACCAAAATTGTTGAGATATTTTGAGGTATTTCTATCGGATCCAATTCGATAAAATGACCGAACCTGATCGGAGAAATTTTGTAAGATCCGGAACACCGTTCGGGTAGCGTACGAAAGCTGTTAAGACGATAACCCCACGCTATTGCGTCTACCCTTTCCTGTCATATACCTTCTTCAAGCTTTTAGGTTTAACGGTTTACGCGAGTCCATCCTTTCATCCCTTCCCCTAGCTCAAATCCGTTCGGCCGTTTATTTGGAAACTACGTATTCTGCCCGTAAGAGGCGAACTCGTTACACATAATGTTTCCCCTACACATTTACGTGGGCGTTTCGCTGGTAGCCGGTTGTTCGTTGCACACCGGCTTCGTTATAGAGAGATGTTACTGTATGTATCAATCTAGGATATCTACGCGTCTGGTATCTTGACTGCAGATAATTCCATATATCACGACGCTGTTATTTATTTGAAGTTCCCTACTCAACCTGACTTAAAGCGTATCTGCACGCTACCTGCAGAAATACATGAAATTCCAGTATTATCCTCGCGGAGATCACTCACTTTCTTCTGTAAGTAAAGCTAATATTGAAAATCCGGTGACTCTAAGCAATTCTCGAGAAGGGCATGTCATTAAATGAGAAAACAGGCCTCGAATTTACAATTACACCCTTCACAATCGGACTGACATCGTTGAAGGATGACGATAATGTACTAAAAGCAAATGTGGAGGAATGTCCATGCACGGCTCGTAAATTCATTATTAGAATCTTGAATGTCGTCTAACAGATGCATCAGACATGCAAAGTCTTTGTTGCCAAATACCAGCCTTACAAAGTTACACGATCTCCCGAATTCGATACTCTGACCGAGCTACGTAAGCCTTCCGTGCTGTCACTCATCTATAAAGTAATTCACCGGAAAGCTTTTCGTAAGCCAATAGATGGAAAACTAATATTTCGTTTTCTTTTTTTTACTTATTTTTCTTCACCCTGTGCAATCCATTTGCGCAAACCAAAAAACGCGTAATATATTCTTCCAGGCTTCACAACCACTAAGTTACCTACTCGACAATCCCATATTAACATCGATCTATCAGACTTTGCGGGAGTTCCCTCGAGGGGTGTCAGATTGTTTTCCAAAGAGTCATACCCGTCTCTTTCAATAAACAGTAGATCTTTTATAGGGTGTTACAATGACCAATCGATTGGTTCTTTTATACGGCTTCCTTTTCCACGATCAATGAAGACATAAACGCTCCGCTTAGTAAATTTAAGCTTTTTGCTGTTCCCCCCCCCCCCTTTGATTTTTTTTAAACTCAGGCCACTCTTCTCATTTCTTGCAGAAATTCGTTTCCGACAAGCATTAGGAAAAGGAAAAACGGGAGGGAACCGAAATTACTGCCAAGCATTTAAGATTAGAATTTCCATCTCCCCATGCCCCAATTTGTTACTACATTTCTTCAGATCAGCGAAAAGATGGAAAAATGGGAAATGTCCCCTATCGCTCCTCATAAATCTACGAGTATGACCCTACTCCACAAGAAAACGGCAATCACCCCTTATGCCCCCTTCGCCCCCATTTTCAAGGATTTCGACGTTCCAACTGAGAAGCTGAAACATCATTTCCAACAATAAATTTACTATTTTATGACCACTTCGGATCGCCTGTAAAACTATTCTCTTTTCTAATGCAAATTACTTGGCTTTTTAGAGCTGCCTTTTAGCCCCTTTCATGCCCCTCCCATCTTGGATAATAAAAAAAAACAAATTTGACTCCTTTTGACCCCAAATATGTTAACCTTTTTGCTACAACCCAACTCGCCCATGCAGCAAAAAAAGGAAAAAAAGCATGACGAACTGAAAAAAAACTAGAGAAACAAAGCCAATAACTCATATAACCTCCTTTTTTTGGGAATATTGTCGAGGAAGGAGGGGCTATGCAAATCGTCCCTTCGAACGACACAGTAAAAAGACTGAAGCTTTGTAGACGAAGACGACAAAATAGAAAAAACTCTTCCTTTGTTTCCCCATGGACCAACTGGATTACGCTCCATTAACAAGGATGAAGATCAGAAAAAAAGGTTTTCATCCAAGACAGAAATGGGAAGGTTAAAAAGTCGCTAGTGGCTGACCTTGTAAAAACGGTAGGCGGATGGAGAAAGGAGGTGGGAAAAAAGAGGATGGTGAGGAAAAGTTGATTCTCCAACTCAGCAACGGAAGAAATATACGAAAGTTATGGGTATAGATTTTACCGTCTGCTCGCCGAGTTCGTATACGGTGCACTTGAGGAAAGCGGAATGTCCCACTTGTGCAATAACCACGTTATCACTGACGTTCTGATCCAAGTACGGCCCGCTGCTACCGCCATCTTTGCCGCTAAGGATTTGATGGTCGTCGTGCTGTTCTTGGTCTGCCAAGACCACTATTTCTGCCGGAACGCCTACAATTGCCAGGGAAAGGAAAGAGAGTTAATGAGTGGGAAAACCAGAGCGGCTATCTATTTTGTCAGAAATTCACGATTCGGGTACGAAGCTTTCACGAAACGTTGAAACATTAATCAACCATCGCCAAAGCTTGGTTTTCTTCAAAATTTTCAGCTCTTTTGGGAAAAGTAGGAGTAAGCATGTCAGCAAAGATATCGATAGCGAATTTACAGTGCCGCTGTTTTTAATTATTTGTTTAAAAAATATTTGTACGTCGTTTGTTTTCAAATATGTATTAGCATTAAAAACTTTAATTTTGCGTAATCATGTATTTTCAGTTTACAATTACTGGAGAAACTGTACAACATAGATCCCCCTTTACTGGACGTAATACCGCAGTGTATTTCAGGTAGACTTACTCCTCCATGATACTTTAAACAGGAAGTGTCGTGAAGATCTCGTGAATACTTTTAAATATTCTTTCAATCTTAACAAAATTAAAGTTTCAATTCGTAGTGACTACATTTAGTATCTTATTTTTAAAGCAGTAATTTTCAATACGCTTGACGGCATTGCAATAATCAGCTAAAGATTCAGAAACCTTGATGTCTACAGCGTTAAGTCGCTTTGATGTATTGTTTAGATCTCTGTTCCAAATTGATTTTTTTAGTCGTTGCAGCTGAAGCACGATGGAGAAATTAATTAATTTTCTTCCCGTAAGAAAGGTGTAATTTTCAAAAAATATACATAATAACTTGACTATAAAAAACTTTCCGGGATTATCTACGGCGTTCGTGAAATTGATTTCAAAATATTCCCATGTTATTCGCCCAAAAGTTTAGTTAGTAAATGTTATTTATCATGAAAGGAAATATGTACGTCTAGAAAATAATGGATAAACATATTTGCGTACTGGCCGGGAAAAGTTCTCTATGGGATACTGCTGGAAAATTCAAAATATTTTTTTCTGCTCCGTGAATACTGATGATGAACAAGTTTCTAAAGCGAACCCCTACGGTTATGCAATGAATAGATCATTACCTCGCCAACCTCACGTTATTACGATAACTAACTTGGGAAACGGGAAGACTACCAACTTTGTGGCCGTAATATTCAATTGAAAGATATTCTACGAAGTTCTGGACTTGCACTGTGAATGATGGTGACGTCAAAAGCCTAAGGTCAGTTGTTGAAGAAGGCGCGATGCCAGAGAAAGGCAAATAGCATTCTGTTTGACAAGCAAGAGGTCTGGGAATGAATTAGATGGACACAAACTAGCAATCGACCACCTAACGTAGATGAACGGCTTTATTTCTCTTTTTTCCTGGCAGGGTTCCTGCTCCTATAACAGTCTTTAATTTTGCCTCAAGCGTATTTATTCCTTCCCAATTATGTGTAAAGACGCCGTAACGAAGACACATCAATCTCTCAGATATCCTTTTCCTTTCCAATTCTACCGCCCCTTACATTATAGAAGGAAATGTCCAGTAGAATTTCTGGAAAGCAAGTCCTTTTTCTTTCTTTTTAGTCTGGCTATAAGCTTCAAGTAATTTGGCCAGCTGACGTTCTTGGAAAACACATTGATATTTATGGCGGTGGATTTCATAAGCGTAGTACGGGGTTAGCCAAATTCACTTGGTGACTTGTACCTCTTGCACGCTTTGATCTCTTTTGGCTGCCAGTAATAATTTGACTGTCCTTTATGGTTGCATTGCAGAAATTCCGTGAAGCTTTAATAGTTTCCGAAAAATGTATAATCCTAGGTCACAACGGTACAAATTGCGTTGGAGGAGTTTTCTGACATTTCATCATATGCTACAACAATAAGTCGGCCACAACAATATTTTTGTTTTGTAGTAACACAAACAGAAGAAAAAGTTTTATGTGAATGACTCCATGGTTGCCAAATTTCTGCCTGCAGAAAAACAACACGTCGCTGTGCTATACAACCCATTCATAACTGCGGTGAAAAGCTGTTCTCGTGACTTGTGAACTTCTTGCATTTAACGACGGCGTTGCTGATTTAGAGACGCACGCCATTTTGCAGAGAATGTCAAACTTATTGATGTACCGCTCGCTAAGCTTTTGAATTGTGTATTGTTAAATCGTGATTTAATGTTGCTATATTTTTAATATCATATTATTATTGCTAGTTCATTCATTCCCAATTTCATATCATGTCGACATTAATCATTTGCGGTACATATCTAGATTACTGGTAGCAGTCAGGACACAGACATTTTCCTGAATTACCGATGGCAAACTTTCTTCCTTAGTTCGACAATCTGTTGTCGAATTGGAGATGCCGTTAGCACGTACCTTAAACTTTCCTCCTAATTTGCCAAAATCGCTAGATACATCCGAAACAGAATTAATTTTTATTTTCTAAAAACACCAAATAAAATGTTGGGTACGATAAAACTACAGAATGTAAAAATATCGACCAGGAAACTCCCATAATAGTATTAGTAAAGTACGAAAAAATGCCACTTAAAAATACATAAGAATATTGACACTATAAGTATTTGATCCGTTAAAGTAAATCAGTGCACAAACAATTTCAGGGTTTTGATGTAGCAGGAGTAGTTTAAAGTTTTGCAAAGCAGAAGTCCAATAGTAGTCGTTTCGTCTAGCGCTGCAACTCAACCAACAAATCATGCATTATAATAGATTAATAATGCTTGAATATAGGAGTTCATGTAAAATATATGTCTTCCAAAATACAAATTCTCTAACATCTCCCTTGAATTCGCCAAAAATTGGGAAAATTTGATTGAAGATCTTAGATTATTATCAATTATTGGTCAACGTTCCCAATCTCGATCTCATCAAAATTAGCAAGTTCTTTCTTTTCAATAACAAAACGAGTCGAGATCGAAGAAGATCCTAGACCCGATCTCATTGAAATGGTTCAAAATATCAATACAGATTTCTACGCGAAATAGTGTATCGATATGTAACTACAACTCAACCGATAAATTCGATGAAGATAGCGATTTATGACCTCCGCAACCAATTCGGAACTTATCCGCATAAAAGTAATAGGTCCGATAAAACCTTTGCGGTCTCGGCCAATTTTCGAGGTTCTGTCAATCATATCTTTTCCGATAGATCCAAAATATTGCTTCAGAAGCACCTTCCATCCTTTGTTTTCACTGTACTGTGAAACGCATGTGTCGAACAGTTGCGAAATTTCCGTCTACCACCAGTATCAATGTGACGAATTACTTTCGTGCATGCATAACACCACAGCGGAAACCGACACGTGCTAAATATTTTTCCGAGTCACGAACATCGCACACACAACAATATCCATTGTGTGCATCACCACGGTACTTCTTCCTGTTATTTCTCCTTATTTCCCCCAATACTTTTTTTAGCTACATTAACGCCTTTATTTTTCACCAATTGCACCCCAATTTACGCACATTCTACCTTAGGTAGACTAGTTGTAAGCTCTTCCTGTGCGAGTCACTTTTTATCCGCTTCCTTTCCTTCGAGTGGTGGAACGGTCTCGGCAAAATCTCCACGACCCCCTTAAAAACAGATGTTGTTGAAAGCTCCATAAAACTTCTGCCCTCTCGACTTTGAATTACGAGAGGAAATTCGCGGACTCCCACAGCAATAAAAGTCAAAAACTAACATTCTCTATGGAAAAAGTAAATCGCTACACAACAATCGCTACAAAAAGTAACTACGCGCAAAAAGTAGATTCATATCTCACCCTGAACTTCTTTTCGCCATTTTCCTCATCAAGAAGTCCAACCACAACCACCTATCTAAGACACCCACAAAAAAGAACTTCATTCGGGAGTCACGGGGAAAAAATCTCGAAGCTGCGAACCTTCTCGCCTGTCTTGAAGCAGTTAGCCAGAGAATCGTTCGTCTTGTTTGCGCCAAGGAATCGTTAATAAAGTAACCTAGTTTCCGTAAGCATATGTACTTCGGCCAACAAAATCCGCCCCCAAAGAAACGGTCGAAACTAGCCACGTCATCCCTTAATTATGATCAAGTGACCTGGATCTCGACAAAATGCGAACTACTGAACTTAGGTAAAAAAAATACGAAAATTCATACTTTCTGGACTGTTAATGAGCGACATGGAAAGAAATGGAACGAACTCTGTAACACAAAAGCAATTTCTTCGTAAATATCCTTCAGCTTAAGATAATGAACGTCAGACACGAAAAGAATGGCGTTGTTGCAAGCACTGTTTCGTTTCCTGTCGATTGTTCACCATCTTATGTCCTGTATTTTCCCAAAGCGTGGAGACAAAACAACGCTGTACGCTTCAACGCCTCCGCCAAAAAGGCCTACACAGGACATTTTCATAATTTCGTCATTTATCGACTCGTTCTGGCATATTCGGAGTAAGGCACCAGCAAAAAAAGAAAAGAATTCCTGATCATTTTCAGCACAGTTCTTGGACAAGTATGTGAGATGGAATAGATTCGAACGTTTACCCGAAACTGGTTCGTGTGCATAGAAGGCAGAATTTATTAAGATATTTTTTCTTTCATTTTTTCTCCGGTTGCCAAGGCAGATGACGTCAGAGATTTTTCGCGAGGGAATCATCCTCTTGCTGTGCAGTAATTCTCGCTTGGGATAACACATGTCAACAGGAAAGGGCAAAAGACAGTAATAATAAGGAAATCCACAAGATGCAGACAAGTAAAACCGCTTTTGAAATTCCAATCCCGTATTTGTGTTTGCTCTGCGTCGTCATGAACAACGTACAGCAAGTGACACCATTTTTTTAAATATTTTTTTGCTTCGAACAACTTTTTCGACGTTGCTATAAACAATAGACGCTACGATTGGGCATGTTGTGGAAATACATTAACAGGGAAAGAAAAACCGATTTTGCAATTACTTCTCGATATTTCTACCCTTTTAAGCAAAAAAATGTCAGTGTTACGCTATTTCAGTGCACAAACTAGTATAAAAATGTAATGAATCTGAGGCACATTACAGAATTATACAATGACAGGAACTACGACGACAAGAACATTTATGTGTTTAGATCATAAGGCCGAGTTGAATTTCTGCACTTTTTTCGTGTTCCTTTTTGCATGTTGTTTAATCGTTGTATTTGTCCTTCTTTGTAGTTCGAAGTTAATTTCTGCGAAATGTTTCATATGTCGCTTCCATTTCAACATCAAGTTTATTTCTGTGGTATTTCTGCATCGTTGTTTTATTGCTGGAACTTTTCCTCGTCTTCAGTAACAGATTTATATCTGTGGAATTTTGGTAATATTCGTTCTATTTTTCTATGTTTTCGCTGACACGTCAAGTTTATTTCTGCAATTTTTTAGTAGTTGCTTAATTGTCAGTGCTTTTTTCTCGTCTACAACTCAACTTCTGCAAAAATTCTACAGCATTCGTTTGTTCTTCATCTACAGTACCAACTTTATTTCCGCGAAATTTCCGGTACTACTCGTTCAATTGTTAAATCTTTTCACATCGTTATCAAGTGTATTTCTGCAGAATTTTAATTGGAGTCTTTCCACTGTTGACTGTTTCTCTGTCTAGACATCCGTTCCTTTGTGCAGAATTTGAACTTAACTGTTGCTTCGTATGCACGTCCACAGCATTATATTTATTTCCGCACAATTTTTGCAGCATTTGCTTAACTGCTGGCATTTTCTCACGTTTACGTTCTCTAGCTTACTTCTGTAAAACTTGCAATATTTGTTTTGTCGATCGTATGCCATCATCAAAAGTGCACGTAATGGGATCAACAGTGTTTTCACTACTAGCCTGACCTATAGCTTCTAACGGAGAAATAAAGTAGGCGTTGCATGCCGTTTTATGCACCTGGTAAATGTTGAATGCACGTTATGAGACATTGCAATTTAATTTTTTTTACCATATTGGAAGTACAGTACTTCCCGAAAGTTTCCAAGCGCTATAATAACAAGCCAGGAGAAAAGGACCTTTTTAACGGCCTTTCGACGCTACAAAGACGCGTAAACTTGAAAGCTAACAGAAACCTCAAGTTATGCATACTTAGCCCCACTTTGGTCCTCGTATAGTGTTTAGAAAGCACTAGATACATAAAGTACCATAGAGGACTTCATTTCCTAGCTTCTATGGATAAGTTATTACCATTAGTCCTTGGAAAACTTTCTCGTAAATGCGTTTTCAATCTGGCTCCCAGAATTCCTCAAACGCACGCTACCATAATTTAATGAGCCGAGTTCCTTTTCCACGCCCAGATGAAAAGTAGCAGCTGGCTTTTAATAAATCATCAGGAAAAACCTGCCCACACTCGAATAAATGAGACAAGAGAAGGAATTTCTATTAAGCAGCCCAAACAAGTTCGTGCACAACTCGATGGACTACGGATTTTCTTTTCGGAAAAAAACTTTCGGGGAATCAAGATAACGAGTTGGCCTTTCGTGTATTGTACAACGTTTCCGACGACTTGTGTTGATATCTCATCAAGCTCCTAGGTCGTTCAGAGAATTTGCCACATGAAAGTTGCACAAACCATCCTGTCAATATTTGATTTGGACGCCAATGCTACAAAGGATTCATTACGCGGGCTTACTGCAGGCAAAAATCGTTAGTAACGCAAAACTAATTATATTATATAAGATTTTATTGAAAATAAGTACTGCAAATTAATATATTAAATTGCTTTCACATTTGTCATTTTATTTGTTATGAAATTAATATATATTGCGAGCTTTTGCTTTTCGCTGGTTTATGTGTTATGAACATATCCAAAAATGCAAATTGTAAATTAGACATACAAATCAATTTTTATTAATAGCCTGTCATATTACATGATAGGAACTAAAATAAAATACGGAATAAATTCAATATTTCAATAGAAAAAAGCTTAGAGCTAGCCACAATAATGTTACGTATAATCGTATAGAAGCTTAGAAATACAATGTTGACACAAAACGTTACCGAACTGAGCAAATCGAAAGCTTTCATCACGCTGACAAAGCGACTCTTCGGAACATTTCTCTGAGCCGCTGTCAACACCCTAGAATCAACCGGCAAGGGGCAGAAAAAAGTCAACTGAATTCTTGAAGGTTCACTGGTTTACATTATCGCGCTAGGAAAACTGCCAAACCAGTCGTACCGTGCCTGTGCAAATAGGTAGAAATGCCAGTACCAGCAGCAATAGCCACATCGACGTAAACACAAAGCCCCTGAACTTGCCAGACACTTCTGCCATAGAAAGAACCCTGGATGCTCTGGCCCGCAGAAATAGAAATAAATCGTGAATTTCAGGAGAAAAAGTAGCACGAAAAGACATTTCTCCCCAATTTCGTCACCCTCGCAGAAATATACGAAAACAATGTCTTTTGAAGCTTCTTTGGAAAATTCGCCTTAACAAGACGATTACTATTGAAAAAGTCGATCGAAAATTTGGTGAGACGTACCTCAAATCTGTGACACTTCTTCAGATTAATGGTCGTGAAAGGAACGCATTAGCGCAGACTGAAAGGTAACAGCGCTCTGTTGAATTCGCGTCTCCAACGAGAGCGATTTTCTATGTTGAAACCTCACATTCGTAAAACTCTTTCGCTCTTCCTTTGTTTCTTTGTTTTCCTTCATGGTTCACTTACGTACATTTATGAGTCGTATAACCATCGCCAGAAACACGACACGTTGGCCGTAAATGCCTAACCGAGGCTGGAATTAGTCCCGCGAGGCCCAAAAATTAACAGGCTGCAAAAAAAGTACACAAAAGCCGTAACAGTTGCTTTCAAAGTGATGAAAAGCGGTTAAAAGTCTGCGGAACCGTGTATGACTTACGACTTCGAACGTTTTAGCAACAAAGAAATGAGCTATTTACCTCCTATGCTTCTAAGACTCCGGCTCCACAGCTTACAAGCAATTGTGTAATACGACCTCGCTGCTTCCATTTCCTTTACCCATGTACTTCGTTCCATTAGTCGAAATGGGAAACTTTGTTGTTCCGTTTGTACACGAAATTTGCTTTGCATTGGACATGAAATAGTATTATTGGGCATTTTTCTTATTTCTGCAACATTTTTCATATTGCCTTCTCCGTACTGGCACACGGTCCCTGGGTAAGATGGATTGTAACGTACCCTTTCAGAATATTATTGCTGACTACATGAAAAATTGAGTAATATTTCTCCAGAAATGAAGTTACAGTAAACATAGGCTAATGCGCTTGACTACTTTAAAAATAAAAAATAAAAATGTCGATCCGATTTCGAGATCCGACTGGGAATACAGTATTTTTATCGAATTAATGCCGAGGTTGGGCAACAGCTACCTATATTCCGCGAAATTGGTGTGTCAGAAAAGTAAATTCCCCCGGGCTTGTATGAATGCACCAATACTGGTGAAGTTCAGCTTTATTTATTGCTCAGGAGTAAGTAATATTACGTACCTGTTGCTCTGTCTGGCAAATAACTGGTTTATTCTAGACAAGTTAATTAACCTTCAGGCACGTAAAGGGCAAGCGCATCATTTTCGCTGCAAACACGTATAAAGTTCAAGTCAAGACACAATCTCGCTAATTCGACTGTTTTAATCCCATAAGGCAGACTAATTACTGTCATTCGCTGTCATCTATTAATAGCGCTGGCTATGTACTCGATCCTCGAATTTCTCGGATATCGTGCGGTTATGTGAGGTAGTCGAGATAAGTAGATGAATCTGCATTGTATCGATGACTTGTAAGGGAATTTCATATCTGCAATGTAACTAACAATGCTTTTGCAGTAAAGAAATGGACAGCTGGCAATGCGCCATTCCTTCCGTTAAGGAAAAGAAGAGTAAGTTTCTAAGAATAGAATGTTGTATTTGTCGATACATTAGGAACTTCTTTCCTGATGGTCGATACGTCATGGAATGTCTCGTTTCCATTCAAATACTATTATTCTCCGATAAAGACCTACAGTAGACGCCTACTACATTACTGGAACGCTACACTACTTCGTAATGTACTGTCCTGAATACGCAATTCGACTCTTTAGCCTAATTAAGGCACTATAATTCTACTATAATTGTATTTTCTATCTAAAGACATAATTATTCTACTTGATACAATTCGCAATGAATTACTACGACTTAAAGGAAATGGCTTAAATTTTGACATTCACCAAGCGAATGCCCAAATCCCAAAATTGTTGCATTGCTGCGTCTAACATACTTGGTAGAACTTGAAAAAAAATTTATTCTTCCTTTCAAGTCTTCACCGCTACAGTTGTGAAACGTTAGAATGGAAGACAGTAAGAACACACTAAAAGGTTTTTTATTTCTACCACGTTAAAAAAAATTCACTCGGCGTGAGCGTCGCTTACTGCCGTCCGTATTTTATTGACTTTTAAATGATTCCTCATAAATACAGTTAAAACAACATTACTGACCTAGGTAGGAATGCTGCCGCTAAATCACACTGTCATTTCTGCTTAACTTATCACGAAGAAGCATAGCCCCTCCTATACTGTAGGCTTTGTAATTCTCATGCTGAAGCCATCTCATCATTAACCACAAATGGTCCTCAGCAATTTCGGTTAGTGCAACTTGCCCGAGCGTTGCTGCGGCCACAGGCAAGTGAGACATTGTGATATAGAGGAAAGCTCCAATTTCTGCACACACGACAGTAAAATGGGAGTCACGGCCATTTCTCTCTAAGAATGTCCCGACTAGTCTCGCCAAATGAGCGAGGTGAGAATTACTATGTCAAAACTCTCAAGCCGGGCCCAAGCTCATAAGCAAAACCTCCTAACGTCCGTGCTGTGACTCTCAATTCCTTGCAAAATACAGCCAATAGACTCAAAAGACCAAGTTAACTACGGCAAGCAATGACCCTAAATTTCTTCTGAAACATTTTTTCCTCCTTACCTGCTAGGCACTCAATGCTCTTGATGACTACAGCCATCCACCAAATGATCCACACCATCATGATGATGACACCCAAGGCCCTCCAGCGGAATGTCTCTTTAACTTGCCTCGTGCACCATAATTCTCCCAAAATGGCGGCCGTATCCGTGTCCCCCTTGCTTCCAGTCGTCTGCAAGAATACGTTAGATAAGGCATTAAGCTTCCGGAACTATGCGTTGTCATAACTTCGAAAGAAAACCAAACGAAAAAAGAACAGGATATACAGTCAGAATTAATTAACACAGACACCGAATGAGTCCAAAACTCCATAGGGGCAATTAAACGTGCTAAAAGCTTGACGCAATGCTCTTTCTTTTTCACTCCTACGAGATAAATTTCTTCTTCTCTAAAACACCTAACCGTTCCGTGCCGACTCTTTAGATGCCCCCGGCGAAAGCCATAAACGCGAACAGTAAAAGATATTTCTGATCCCATCCCCTGTTCGGAGTACAAGCCTTAGAAGAGTTGTACGCTGTTTTTACATTTAAATGGCGAGAGAAATACTAGCCACTTATTGCTTCTGACGATAGAGACGAGTAGTTCTGCTTTTTGTTTTCTTCTTCTTCTTTTTCATTGGAAAACGTGCTATTTTACAGTTGCCTCTTGCATTTTCTAAAGGAAAACGGCGAGTTTATCGCGAGCCATTCGCTGCAGTGAATATTAGCCATGAACACATCGCTACGTTCCCTTTCTCAGCCTGTTTTCGCACTTTGACTTGAACCGACGCGAGTCAAGAGAGAAAAGAAGCAACAGCCACACAGAGATTCAGTCATCCCATACATCGCTTTTAAGCCAACGGAGCAGCACGCGAGAGCAAACTCGTTCATTTCCTCACATCCAGGTCATAAAACCCGGCGGCGTACCCTTATAAAGCCGCTACACTCTATCCATCCTTACACCGCTAAATTTCTTTCACCGTCTTCAAAGAAAAGTGCAAGATCTCACTCGGAATAGCTGTCGAAAGTCCCCGAAGGCTCAAAGGGGACTTTACCAAAAGGTCGTAGAATAATAAAGTTTGGAAATATTCCGAATTCTTAGAACGCAACTTGGAAAGAGACGCTATTTTATCTAAAAAATACATAAAATATACCTTACAATGCATTATAAACAGGTTATATTTTAGAACCTGTACTAATTACATTCACTTCCGTATTTTGCTGAGTGCTTTGTAATTGGTTCAAGTTCCACAGCTGTGAATCGGTACTGATGTGAATTTCCTTCTTGTCCCAAACTTAACTTATTTAGTTACTGTGGAGTCCGCTTATAACGATGGGCTCGGGACCGAACAGGAATTACCTTTATAGGCGGACTATCGTTATGTCAGGACTTGCCTATGTAACAAGCTGTCAAATACCAATGAAAACACAAAGCGTAGTGATATAATTGTATTATAGTTTCAATATTTATTATATCACTGACTATGAGACACTAAACTGCTTTGCAGTTGTCTTACGTTTCATTGTTTTCAGATTAAGACACAGTTTCCACTCACTTAGTAGCAGTGATAGTTTTTTCTCTTTATTGCACAATTCTCAGCGCTGTTTTGTACGTTCTCATCGAGGAAGTCGAAGGTGAGAGGTTATGAAACCTGCAGGAATCGTTCTAAGTGCACTCCATTGTACCCTTTTTCATTTTGTTTTTATTTATCTTTTTATCAATTTTCACTTTATCTACCAGTTTATCATTTTATAGATATATTTACCATTCATCTCATTCCCTTTTGTTTTTCATTATTAAATGAGCATAATCATTCGCTCTTATTTTCTACGCCTCTAAACGTTTCCTAAAGCGAGTATGTAGTACAACTTAAAGGAGAAGATATTGCATCGCCTTAATTCCGTGTGTTCCAGTGCGGCACTAATACTTCCCGGATTTCAGAGCTTCATTTGGAAGCTACGAGTAAGCGTTACCCAAATACCTAGCCCTACTTTTACCCATGAACTGAAAGTACCCACAAATCCAATTTTGTCTAATTGGTTAGCAAATCCTACTGGCAAATTTTTTTCCTTTCTATCATTTTTACTCGCGACAAGTATTTTTAGCATTATATTTTCTTCCTACTCCGTGGTTATATCCGGTGGCATTGCTACAATTGCTAAAAAATGAAAGCCTTAAACTCAACATGGTTCCCAGTTGATATTTGTGGACTTTGATTTAAGATAACACCAGAAAACTTCTAAAAAAAAATAAAAATGCCACTGGCAGTTTTGAAAGAAAACTTTCAGGTAGCGTTTCCTACCTTTTATTTATTCAACTGTAAAATTTGGGGGAGTATTTATGCCTCACCTTGTATTAACTTTTGCCCACGTAAATTTCTGAGTGATGTGTCACAGGCATGTTACTTTCCAACGAAACAAATTAAAGTACCAATATATGTGCGTGTACGATGAAATACCACTTCACCTTTGTCTGGAAGTTTCATCTGTTTGGTTCAAATAAGCGAGACTATATATAAAGAAAAGAATGCTGTATTTGTTTTAATCCAGGCGGACACGCTGCGCTTGCAGCATTTTTCTTTGTGGATGGCTCGGCTTTCCTCACCCTTCTTTGTTAAATGAGTTTTTAATGAGCTCCTATCCCCATTTTACCAAGGAAAGCACCCTAGAAGGGGAAACGCCGCCCTGCTGCTGCATTCTTCACTCTATTGTTCTTTTTTCTCCCCCTCTCGTTTCACTTTCAGTGTAAAGTAGGTGATGTATTAATGAAAAGCTAGCCGGGTATAATCAACACTTCCAACAAGTCAAAATAACGCTTGGCTGAGTCATAATACACGCGTATTCATTATCGCATCCACTTTATTACGACGACTGCAGTATTACCATCTGTTGTAGTTTTCTTTCCTTTTTTTAAAAAAAGAAGGCGCGTTCTTCCGCCTGTTGCCTTGCTTAGTTTAGAAAGGAAAAGAATGTGGATGTTGTTATAAAATATCTATTGTAGTTAGAGTACAGTAATAGAATAACCCATCGTCACTGCTTTCAGTTTTTCTGCAGTAATAGATGCCATTGTGCCGGAGTAGCTTATGCAACACTTCTCTGTTTCTTTCATTTTTCTGCAAAAGTAACGTACATTTGTCGAGCTTTTAGAGTCACGCAACGCTAATATTGCTGCAACGCATATCCATAACTGTGGAATGGCTACGACTACTGTTCGTTCGATTTCCGTTAGGCGTTACATTACGAGGCGCTGTCGTGCACGCTGGCCTAAGGGTCTTTCCCAGCAATGAACGCAGCTGCCATGGAATTAGGCTACTCCCACAACAATATATCAGAGCAGAAGTCGGTTCCGGGGGCACATTAACCCCCAAAGTATATAATGCGATGGTAGAAAAAAGGGTGCATTAAATTATAGGAAAAGGTTATGCAAATTTGTCGTAAATCTTTATCCCGAAGTAGGTGACATTCACCTTTACCCCTGTCACTAAAGCGAATGAACGTTTCTGCACGTTTTATGTAATGACATGCAGCATTTACGGAATTTTAACACACGCATTTGGATCGATGAAAAATTCGATAAAAAATGCAACGAAACACTCTATGGAAAACTTGAAAAGGACGCCATGGGATTCCAGTGAAAGAACCTTCTAATTAAATTACTTTATTATTTACATAGTATGCTAGCAAAAAACTGTGAAAGCCAGAGGTCTCAAAACGCCTTTTGAGAATGATTTACCTTAATTTAGTTACGAGAGACCTTGAACCAGTAACTATCCAAGAGAAACGTTCATCGCGAAATAAAATTTATAATTCATCGTAAATCACACGATTTGGAGTTTGGCAGTATTGGTATTACATTAACAACAATAATGAGTTTTTAGTGGTATGTAAATGTTCTATTAGTTATTTTTATGATGGCATAAAAAGTACAATTTCCCATGCGAATAGTTTATTTCGCTATCTTATAAAGTGAAAAGTGTGCGGACAATCTTATGCTTAAATCCAACATTATCATTTTGGATCCGAAAAAAAATACACGCTTTCTTAACAAGTATAGAGTACATAGAGTAAATAGAATTAATTCCAGAATAAATATTAACTCCTTTTTAAAAGTCAACCTTCACTCAGTAAAGAGCAAAAAGTTTTGGTGTCCACCTAATTCTTACAAGAATACGGAAGTCTACATACGATCAAATCAACGATTTGCTTACATAGTGACACCGTCGGCGGAATTAAAAACCTATGAGCATTAGTATTACTGTATCTACACACTATTTTATGTATACACTATTTCCGTGACCAATTGTTTATAACATCGCGATCTAACTATTATATAGATAGCTACTGGTTGACGCTTCCAGCCCCTTCACCACTTAATGGACGTAAGTCATACTCAATGGAGGCTTCACGATGCCTTCCTGGTTTGCCCAATACATTATTTTTTGGTCAGCATGGTACTACAAGGCACATAAACAATACAAAAGAGCTGGAATTATTAATAAACAAATGACCGTCAGTATTCGATAATATTTTTTCCAGCAATTTTTTGTACCTTCGAATTCGCAATTCCGACCAATCCAGGGCATTTGCAGTTCAAGTCAAGTTTGCGTTACTACGAAACGTTAAACCTTCCGTGTGTTGTCACGCGCTAGTACTTGGAGGTACAGAAGTTAGCGAAAACAATATTGAAATGTGTGGGATTTTCCTCTTGTCCAACGTAACATTACAGTACGTTTCGCGTTCCACTAAATGTCGTGCAGCTTCGTCATATTACTCGAAGAAATAATTTTCTTCAGTGAAAGCTGTAGCGATTTGTAAAGGTTCACACAAAATGGACAAAAAGTGGTAAAGCGTCAACACCCTTAAAAAAAAGGCGAGAGCCACCGACCTTTTGAAAGGTCACAGCAAAAAAGACGGTACCGGCGTTTCCCGTACCGGTGTTGCAGCGCGTGGGCAAAAAGGCTTTCAATTCCGCTTTCTGGCTTTCTACGCATAATAGGAAACGTCGGATCCGACCCAAGTGCCAATTCTCTTATAAGCAGAACGTTTACCCAAAAGCAGGTAATTCAGGTGAACCCCTAAAAGACTTCCCTAACACCCTCTTCCCCTATTTTCAACTTTTACTCGACACTTTTTGGCCGTGTCTGGCAGTACCTGCCATGTTACTGCAGCTTTGGATTTGCTTTCGCCCCAAGGGTAGAAAAAAGACTTGGTATCAACATACGCTAAGGTGAACATGCCTACATAGTTGTACTCTCACGGCACTCAGTAACATCAAGACCAGAAAGTTCAACATGTACAACCTAGTTGCATCACGTTCCATCCTGTTCTTTCTTCCTGCCAATACCGCCAGGCAACAATCTTAAACAAAGTTCATACACACAAAAAAAGACTCGTTAAAGGGCAATGGACACCAAAAACCCATATAGAGATTTCGATGGATTATTATAATATACATTATTGTAAGATTGAATAATTTTGTTTCAATTTTGCCACCTTGTTAACAAGTATCATTATTATAATAACTAACAACTTTGTACTGATAAACAATACAAGCAAAGAGCGATAGCTCACGCTGTTAAAAGATAAAAATAAAAAAAAATTGTTTCAATTTTTCTGACCAGCCGCTCTGGAGATATGTATTTCCAAAGTTTTGGCTTTTCCCCGCCATGGAAAGCGTGACGTCACGGAAACCAAAATTTGAATTCCATGGACAATGGATACCAAAAGCGCATATAGAGATTTTGACGGATTATTATATTACACATTATTCTAAGCATAGAGAATTTTATTTAGATTTTTTCTGACGAGGCGTTCTGGAGATATTTATTTTCCCGCCTATGAGAAGTGTGACGTCACGGAAGCCAAAATTTGAATTTTAGATTTCTTATTTCCAAAATATCTTCGTTATTATTTCGCACCTGAGAGAAAAAAAACATATATCCGGAAACTAGATTTTTCGCTCTTTTTCATAAGGCAAAGTTGTTTTTTGGTGTCCATTGCCCCTTATGAAGTTAGACCCTAACGCATAGGATGCTACGAAGGATTCCGTGCACTGTCCTCATTAAGAACATTGGTCTACTGAGCCGCAGTTCGCGGCGTATTTGGGTTTGGCTTTCTTGGACTGAATTTTTAATGAAATCTTTGGTTTAAGGTTTGTACAGAAATCTATAGAGTATTTTTAGTTCAGCGCGAGAGAAAAGGTGGAAGAGAACTCAAAGAAATGGAGTATTTTTAAAGTCTTTTTAGGTTGTGAGGATTAAGAAAGGAAATGCTGGCTTTCATCTTTTTTCTTCAAGGTCTGGGGCACTGAACCGTTCTGGAAGGTGTGGAGGTGGAACACATGACCTATAACTTTGAGACAGGGGCAGAAAAAAGGAAACGCCGGGAAAAAAACGCTGGCTCCATCACAACGCAGTCATGCCATTTCTGCGTGCCTCTCCTTCATCAAAAGTAACGCAGTCGACCATGAGTCCCAGTTTAGGGAAAGAGCCTTTTAAAGTCAATAGGAAAGTAGAAATACATTGTAAGAGCGTAAACATCACAGGGGAAAAGTACTGTTTTTGGCATTACTGCCACCAGGCAGGAGTAGCCATCCGAAATAAATACAAAATTTCGGACAGAGTGGGTGTGCGCTTTTTTTTTCATTGAGGTACGTGGTCGATGGCTACGAGTCGCAATAGGAGAAAATCTACGACACTTCTATTGTTGCGGTAGGGCCATAATCTTGTGCCACGTCACAAACACTCGCCAAGCAACCAAATAAAAATAGAAGTCAGAACTAGCTGAGCGCTAGTTGTTTGTATGGTAATTCTACAGACGGAGCTTAGTGTTGCGGTTCTTTTGTGTCTTGAAAATCAAGTTGGCATGCAAATCCGGTCTATTAACTGAACATTAACACGTCCTCCATCAGCGAAAGTGAACTCGTTTAAACAAAAAAACACACTAATTCGACACGCTATCGTTAATGTCGGCTTGGGCACATAACTCCTCCTCCACCGCCGGAGTAAACTCTAGTCGACTGTAACTTGCGACTTAAAAAGCCCACTGCACTCCGCACGTCGAAGTAATTCACGTGCTGGTTAACAATTACGATGGAACGCACCAAGGACAGGCTCTACATCTATAATAAAAACTGAGCGTTTTTTTAAAAGCTTACGCTACATTCGAGTACTTGCCTAGCCACTCCCTTTTACCCTTAAAGGGCACAAAGTCGGTCGCGTAAACGGAGGAGGCAAACTTCTTTTTTTCCTCTCTTTTCCCTGTTGCGGATTTCCTTAAAACTTGCCCCCTTTACCCCCCCCCACCCCATCCTCTCTAGAGAGTACTAACGTTTACGCAGAAAGAAGCGGAAGGAAATAACGAGACCAATTCAAAAAAGGCATCCTGACTTTGGGCGCCCAACCAAGCGATTAAAGAATTTCTTTTTAAAAAAAGTTAAATGCCTCTCACATATCCAAATTTCAAGTTGACCGTCTTTGACTCGGCTTTCGACCTCTTTAGTCACATTTGTATCGTTTTTCTTCCTTTTCTGTATCATGTTTCGTCTTTGTATCGTAAGACGGAAGAGAAAATCATTGCGACAGTTTCTTTGAAGGATCTTCGTTGCTTGGTTTTACGAGTGGTGTTTTATTTATTTTTTCGCGTTTTGGAGAAATCTTTCCTTTTGAGAAATACAAACAAAAGAATAATCCGACCAGATCAGTTAAATAATTCGGTTGGGTCGGATCAAACGTCATTTTGCCGAGGATTGGATCGAGTGGTTCGGCTTGCAACGGAGCTGGTCTACACTTGCTGTATGCCGCCATTTTTATACATATATAGAAAAATCGCCATTCGATTTTTTGCCGACGTCAGATGCGCCGTTGGCGGGAAAATGTGCTACAAATACGTCCTTACTAGAAATGGCTTTGCTTTGTTTACATGGGGCACTTGTAATGGTGAAAGGCAGAATGTTTTGCCGCCATTTTGGCTTTTGATTGACGGAACATTCAAGATGGTGAAGTCTAATGTTCGAAAATGGCGGCACAGGATTACTGGTTGATTGACTGCAAAATACAGGTCTGTTGCGATCGTCGCGAATGCAAATTTATCTTCATTTACTTATAGATCCATATACTCTTTTTTGTTTTAATTTTTCATCAGAGGATTTTCCTTTTTCAGATAACCCAAACCTGAGTGTTGGATTTTTCAGAAAAGACCCGATCAGACCTTATCAAGTGACCGGATCTGGTCGGTCCGACACAAACTGGCAAATTTGCTTGGATCGGATCGAATTTTCTCGTGGAAAATCCGATGCAATCAGCCATGTGCAAAGAAAATCTAGATTGGCAACAGAGGTATTCATCGCTATCGCAGTTGAAGATACCGATTGCGTTGTAATTAGATATCGATATTTCTGTTCTTGTCAAAATTGACGTTGATATTCTTAAGTATCTAGTTATATAACGGAATCTTTGATCGGATGTAGGATCTTCTTCGATCCAGATCTAGTTCCTTTGACAACTTGCTTGTTTGACCCGAACGGATCAAAACGCGTCCACAAATGATCCATGACGATCTAAGATCGGAAACGTTGTTACGCATAAAAAAATCGCCACATGGAATTATATAGCTTCATTGGCCTAATGTGTTGGAAGAAAACGTTCAAGAATTCCGCTGACCATTTTTACTTGTGTTGAAAAGCAAAATTTATGAACATCGAACGTTGGAGCGTTTTTCCCGCCAGACTAGCCTTACAGCGTCACTAAAATCCGACACATTGATTTTCAACGTCCCAAAAATTGCTAGAAAGGACAACCAATAAACCGAGAGATCGGAGTTTTTACCGAAGCTACCGGATAGTATTTTCAGAATTTTTACCCTTTGCTTGATCGGATCGGAGGTCAAAGATTGTCAAACGATTCAAACTGCCTCAGACAGGGAGATATCCACGATTTGGTTCTGTATGGGCGTTTGGGGTTAATACAATTTTAGATAGAGTTTTAAGGCAATCACAAAACTACATCCAGTATTCTTCCTCGGAAAAATACAGTTTTGAGAGAAGGGGGTAAAACACTATACACCCTCAGTGTACAGGGTGGTCCCAGACCTCGTCAAGACGAAAGATACGAAAGAAAAAAAAAGAAAAAAAAATGCTTAAGAAAGAAATACGCAAAAGGTACAAAGGGCGTGGTTACGTTGGTGAATAACGTTAACCATTTCCACAAAACCTTCGATCAAATAAAAAAAAAGGTTAGACACGTTGAACGACGCTTTTACGGTGTGACGTTTAGCGGAAGTTAAAACGAGTCTCTATTTCCTGTAATAGAAAAAAATGATGGCCAATTCTTCACAGAGGCATTGGATTCCAATAAGACAAGGTAAATGCGACAAATCGTAGCCAAGAAGAATTTAGAGGTACTTGTAAGACCAGCCAAGCTCAACCAACACCCGTGGCTTTATAACAGACCTTCGCTGAGCTTAGAAACTTTTGTCGCTGTGCTGGCTTATTAGTTAGTAAAGAGAAGTGGGCCACTAAGCTATATCACGGTTTTACGTTCCTCAACTTTTCCCACGCGTCAAGCTCCAACGAAAGTGACTGGCAAAGGGGATGGGAGAACTAAAGTGGTGGAAATATCTCTGGCTGTCAGTCGCGAAACGAAGCTGGGTTCAGTTGTTTTAGGACCGCATTTCTACAGTAGTTGGAGATTACGCTGACACATACGCTATTCCTAACCCCACTGGAAGTTCTGGACGAGCTTACAAAGACAATCCTTTCAAATATTACTACAAAAATGTTTTAGCAGTGCTATACAAACATTCTCTGAACCTCAGCCATCAACACAATATTAATAACGTATATTAACTTCTAGGAAAATTCCAAAATTCCTAAACAAAATTCTAAAGAATATTCAACATTTCTATAAAACTCACTTTCCAATCAAAGGTTGCTTAGTTATTAGAAAATTTCCACAGAAATCAGTTTCTAACCAAATTCCCTATGGTATCTACGCAGTCATAGAATTTTACAGAAATTTCTAAGTTTGCGCAAGATATTCTTTAAAATTTTTAGAGAAAACACTTAGAAATTAGACGACTAATTCAATATTCAGCAGTTCCAATAAATTCGTGTTACTATGCTCAAAAAATCAATAAGTCAAAAAGCAGCTCATAACTCAACTGAAGGAAAATGCGAGCAGTTTTGTCAAGTTTTCTTTTACACGTGGTGTTGCCATAAAACTTGGCCCATTGTCAATCTCCTTTTTCAGCATTTTTTTATTTTGTAGATCATATCCTTCTATACCATATTCTGCTTTCATTCTTTCTCAAGTTCTTTGACAGGAAAGGTCTCACGAGTTCAGAAAAGCGAACGCATAAAGGAACTGCAGGGTACTCTATAACATACGAATAACTGGATAAGTAATAGCAGAAAGTTATTAAAGCCATCTGATGACAAAGTAGTTCCATTTATTTCAGCAGCAATTGTATGCTCGGTCGAGATTACATGGCTAACGTCCAAAACGCCATCTTAATAATTAACATGCGTATACGAAACAAAGGGCATAGGGAACACCATATTAAAATGCGAACGACTTAGCATAAGACAGCTGCAGTAGAACATGGAATAGAAATATACGAAAGAGTCTTTTCTAATCATATGCACTACATGCCAAAACTCCCACCGAAAGTGACGGCCTCGAACATTTTTACCCGGATCACTCCACATTTTCCCCTAGTTCTGCCTTAACGCATCTAGTAACTAATATTACTGGTAAATAAAGTAAATAATATGAAAATAAGGGTAAATAATGCTTAAAGAATTGTTACAGCATTTAAATGACCGGCAACGAACTTAGTTCACGCCAGCTTAAAGTAAAAAAAAATTGCAAACAATATAAATGAAATCTTTTAAGAGCTGAAAATGTATATTCCAGTTTAATAATAACTACCCAGTTGCGACATTTCTATGGATAAATTCCGTGACGGCAACCGAAAAAAGACATCCGTGAAGTCACGTCTCAATGAATACGCGATTGAAGTGCCATTATTGCCAATTCAATACGATTGACACGAGGGCATATCCAGCTAATAGCCAGTGACACTTGGAAATGGACAATCGCCACACATCTGTACAGGGCGATTTGTGATAATTAGTGGCCTTCGTAATTACGCGATTCAAGCTTTGTTACGCAATTAACAACGTTAATAACTTTGTTAGTGTTTCCTGACGCGTTGCAAATGTGAGTTGGTATTTCCGAACCAACTGGAATTCTGCGTTACTGAACTGTCTATTGTGAATAATGAGTAACAAATTCCCATGTACAGAAAGAAGACGTAATTCGCATATATATAGCGAACACAACTTTCTGGACCTAAACAGCCTTTATTACCCTAATGCAACCATAACAAAGAAGTACGCAATCAATAAACCCTCATTTGTGTGCGTGATGGTAATTAAGTTACTAAGTAACACATCTCAAGATATGGCAACATAAACAAATGAAAGCCATAAATGGCAGGAACAAAAAGAGTTATGAAATATGTACGAGTCTCACTTCCATATTCGCAGGAAGTGTTTCCGTTGTCGTGGTCACGAAATTCATTACACTCAGAAAATTTGGCCGCTACGCTGCGTTTGCCGTTAGCGGATGTAGCAAAACGTTGCTCGCTTTTGTGAAACCCAACCAAATTACCTTACACATGTTTAAAATCTGTTAACTGCAAATGGTTGCGTGAGGGCATTAAACATGTGCAAAGAAAGCACCTGGGAGTAGTTTGGCAGTGAAACAAATTTTCGACGATATTTAACTTTTCGCGAGACGTGTTGGCTTGTAACCTGTGCGTAAATAACCAGATCTCACTGCAGTTTGTAAGGATAACAGCTACGAGCAAGGTTCATAAATGAAATCTAAATCAGCGACACTTCGCTGAAAACGAACTACATGTATAGAAGAAAAATATAAAAATATAGAAACGTGGAAATAGAAAACCACGGAAAGATACATAGAAAATAAATCAAATTATAAAAGCAAGAAATATATACAACATTCTTAATTTGGAAAAAACTTCCAACAAAGCAATACGTTACACAGGGAAAAAATCAATGCAAACAATGCAATTCATACTATAATATCTTAACAAGTAACACGCAACGAACACGTTACAGATGATGCGTAATGGCTTTTCTTTTCGGGATAGTTTTCCTCATTAAATATGCCAGCCCAAATGCAAACGCGCGTGCTGCTCTTCAATTCAAAAATAACAAGAAATACCTTAAAGAAAACTAATAGACGTAATGCGTCAATATGAACCAGATTTTTTTTCCGAATAAACAGAAGCTCCCTTTAAACTCCATCACTTTAACTACCAATGATTTCGGCAAGCGATGACTTTAGCCAATTCCTGGAAACAACACACATTCGTGATTCTCGGACAATCTAATACGTTTTGTCCTAAAAAATTAACTATTTAACTAAATAATTAATTATGTAAGATATGTATACTAAACACACGCTTTCATTCATATTTACTTCCTCTACTTGCTATTAAATTTTTAGGGGTATTAACCGGCTTTATCTCACCTAAGGCCAGCTCACGTAGAGGCTCGATAAGCGAGCTTCCACTGTATTTTAATAACTGACACGTTAAGAACACGCTGGAGAACACGTTAGCAATATTAATCTAACGTTAAACTTGAACCAAACTCGTGAATGAAGATATTAGACTAAATAACATTATAATTCCTCATCATCATCAAAAATTATAGAAAGAAATTTTGCATGTATCGCTATCCTTGCAGAGAACGTTCAACTTCGTGCCAAACTACTAAAGGTACGTGCAGCGTAGTAAGGTTAAAGAAAAGCTTGCACGCATCAAAAGTAACGCGCACAGTCTTCCCAGGAATTATGCTTGTAATAAAACTATATTACCAGAACCCATAGACATCGCATTGCCCAAAACAGTATAAAACATCATAAAATTGTCTTGTGCGGGGACTACGAGCAAGACTTGCATTCATTGGGTCCATTCATACCGGCAGAAGTGAAAGCTGCAGTAAGCTGAACAGTTAACCCAATTGTCCATAAGTAAATTAGTGCAAGCGGGACCTGTCCGTACACGTACACGTACACGTACACGAAGGTAAGACCACTTGCCAAGCGCGGATAATAGAGTTATGGAGTTCCCTGTCTTCTGTATGTCTTTGACGTTACCGACCCATGGTTTTCGGGGAACCAAGGGTCCACGCTCTCGCCTTAGAGTATCATCGGTCCGTGAACGCCAACGTTCCTCAGGTCCACAGACCGATTTACTACCCATTATCTGGAACTTCAAATCAATAAAACTCCCCACCATCACACTCAGGAAATCCTCGAAACCCCCCCTTTACTCGTGTTGTTGCTACCTGAAGAGCCCCTCATGCCCGTTTCCCCCAGAGCTCCACCCCCTTCGGGAAGAAATCATTTATCTCCGCGTTTCTCCCATTCCATTTCTTTTTGTTATCCATGCAAGAAATCCCCTTTCTAATACAGGTATTAGTTGGAGGGCTTCTTTCATTTCCCCGCCCTTAGAAACGTGAGCAAATTCGCCAAAGAGTCCTACAACCGGAAACGGAAGAAATATATTTCTTCTGGCACCGTGCGGCGGGTTTACGGTCAAGCTCCATCTGGCGCCCTAAACATTGGCGAAAAACCCCAGCAAAACCGCAGTTCACCCTTTAAGAAATTGGTTCAGCCGACATAAACCTTTCAGTCATAAAGGTTCTGCATCACTGCCAAGAATTGTCTGGTATTTCTTCCGCGTCTTTGTCCAAACTTTGGCTCAAATTCTCTCCGCAAACTTGAGTTTTAGACGGGATACAACGATACCCAAGCATATCCATTATTCGTCGTTGCATCCAGAACAGAAAACCGAATCCAAAGACTCCCCAGACGTCAAACCCAGCGGCCCATTGGGAAGAAAACAGGCGTGTCTTAAGCTAATGTAGGCTCTATATGGAAAGACAGGTTAAAGGGGCGGAGCTCGATAAAATGCCTCGTTAGGTGTTCTCGAAGGGGTCCAGAGCTTTTCTGACATAAGCTGGCCGCCCGTTTTTTTTCTCGAAAAAAAAAGATGAAGAAAAAAATGAAGAAATAAAGAATGAGAATCCTTCTTTTTTATTTTACTTCTTTTCTAGCCTTTATTCGAGTGAACGGGGGGAAATGGGTCTCCACTCCCGACACAGCCGGTAGTAGTTTTCAAGAAAAGCCCACAATTGTGAGCTTGTAGTTTTGTTTCTTGGTGGCCTTTCTGTGGCGGAAATTGTGGGCTCCGAACAAAACCCTCACGGGGCAGGTTAGAGCAAATGAGCTTGCTTATACAAGCCTAGAGCAACCTAGAGCTCTGGTCCCAATCCTCTTTGTCAACGTCTTTACAGCCCCCCAAATCGCAGAAAACGAACGCGCTTTTGCTACCGTTTGGACTTGAGCCCGAGTTCAAAAGCCGAGAGAAATCGATCCCTGTCCCGTTTTCTTTAAATTAAAGACCGAAAATTCCCCAGCTTGATATTGGGTCTCGGCCTGCCATAATTCGATTATTTTTCTCCATTCTCTTCCAGTCAGAGCTCATAACAGCCTCGTTCTGCTAGGGTATTTCTCTAACTCTGTTACGTGTAGGCCTAAACGGCAATATAATCGTGATATAAGCGGAATAGGAGTCCGTTAAGGGCGCTTTTCCGCCGTTTTTCATACTGCCGCAATAACTCAGCCGAGGATAATAAACTGGAATTTGCCAAAAGCAGACAAACAACTGAAAAGTTGGTGAAAAAAATGGACTAGTGATATGTATAAGCTTTTAAATTCTGTAGGATGCTGTAGTGAAAAATTAGGGGGAATTTTCTGTCTTTTAAAGCGTTCACACTTTCAAAGCATGAGAATTTCCTATGCTTGTTAAGTCAGGTAGGGATGTATTACACTACAAGCCCTCTTACGCGGTCTCTTAAGTGACCGAACCATTCTTAGGATAAGAGAAAAGCGGCGAGTTAAGGAATGGGATGGGGAAAAAAAGAAGTAACAAGAAGTAAAAGGAAATGAAATAAATGAGATAAAAGCAAAAATGACGCAAAATAACACGTATGTTGTATATGTGCGTATATATTATGTTCTAAATCGGATTGTAAGAAATATGAATTAAGACTTATTAATGAGATTAATTGATAATAAGCATAAACAATGACCTTTCATAGCTACTAGAGATACTTTTATTGAACTTGACACATTTATAAACAAAAAAATAATTTCATATTGTTTATTTTATCCACGAATTATTGCGTTAGCTTTGAGTATTGCTTATTGTTTGTTCACAGAATGAACATAATGAAGACATGTACAAGAAAATGGCAGATCCGGTAATATATTTAGAATAATCAGCTTACATTCCGCTTGCCTAGCTCACCTGCATAGGGTACAGTATTAGGACTCATAGGATACACCTCCCTAAGTTTTAAGACTTAGGTTACGCCTTGTGTGAACAATTTAAATTTCAGCGCGTTTTTGCAACTAACTTTCTGAAACACAGCTTAATCTCGACGGTCTAGCAAATTAGCCAAAGTATACGTTGAGCGTATTGCGTTTAAAGCATAAGTTTGTCGCAACACTCGGAGCTATGAAAGATTCTTAGCAAAGTGCGTTATTTGAGATTTCGGCAGCTAAGAGCCGCAAAAGGAAAGTGACTGTGCCGCTTCTGTACAAAACAGGCTACTGCATCTCAAAGGAAAACATCCTTGTCGGTTCGATTGCCCTTGGCCAACACGCAAAGCTGCAGTAATATTGACAGAAGAACTGGGATAACTTCCATTTTTCCGCAAGAATACTGATAAGACGGAGCTGCATGGAATCAATATATGAAGCATACACAAGAGCCAAGTCATACAGCACCCTAATACGTTACATAAGATTACATGAAATAAATAAGGTATGACACTAGAAACGCTTGCTAAATGATACGCTGGCTTGACAACCGTAATTTTAGTATGCAAGTAAAGTGACAAGTTAATATTTATTCGTAGACCTTCACTGTCAACAACGATGAATAATTTACAAAATTGCAAGCTCATTCTAAAGAATAGTCTCTGAGAGAACTATAGCTTGCAAAATCTAATCAATTGAAAAGGAATACCCTAGTCCTTCGACTTGAATCATCCACAACGGAAGTAACGTCAAACAAGACCTTTATTTCTCACACTACGGTCACACTAAAACTACGCTTTTTTTCTCAAAATATGTAGCTTTTCACGAAAACAGGAACCAAACTCTACACGAGCTACTGAAAAGAGAGATTTTCATGCTCAGAAGCTCTTTAACAGGGTAAGTGCCATTACGTGTAGCCAATTAGACTAAACGAGCCCCGTTGAGAAGGGTTTGGTACAATGTTCGATATTGGGGAACAATTTGTATACTAGACCCGCCTTAACTATTCTAGGACACGTCTTAAGCTTCCTCTATAATAGGAAAACGAGATACGCTATGATAGGCAAAAGAGAAAACACCTACAAAATGATCAATTAAATCCAATCGATTTCTAAAGCAATTTTCGTTCTAGAATATCATTCTAAATTTATTTCCTTTCAAAGAAAAACTTTCATTCTTTGTTTCTAAGTCAACAAAATTCCTAGAACAATTCTGAGACATTGTTTTCTCTGTTGGAAACATTGGCCATGGTAACGAGCTCAGCCCATGCTGTTGATTTCTATAAAAAAATCCCTTCAAAATGTTAATCCACAAAATACATTCGGATTCCAGCAGTGAGAATTGCCTTCGCCGGAACATAACGCAAACAAGTCCACAGATTCTCATTCACGCAACAACTTTCCAACATATCACGGAGCTGCATGCACTGACATTTTCCTTTCGCTGCTCTTTGGTTGCCAAAGCCTACATGCCAACGCTCCTTATTCCAAAAAAAGCAGTCAGGGACAAAAAACTTGCAAAACGAAGAGTTATATTCCATTTCCGTGTCTAGACCTACCTAAATTTCCCTTTCAATTCTGTCATAAGCGCAAAAATGGTCCATGGGCCTGCGGCGAAACACAATTGTGGGCGTCATAGTAACATAAGACTCAGTCATAGTCAAACCTTTCTCTTTGACTACTTACGACCCAGAGATACCTACTCGATACCATTACATTAATCAAAACTTGTAGCCCAACAAAACCACACGTGCCACCGAAAAGGAAAAGATCTCTCGGTTTTCCAAGAGGAAAATGAATCGCTGACAGCAATGTGGGCGTGGGGCTCACCGAAGGTCTACAAGATTAATTTGGGGCAATCCTAATCTCGCACAATTAGCAGCTAGGTCCAATGGGAAAGCTTGAAAAAAAGAAAAGAAAAAAAAGACGGTCCCAATCTTCGACGACAATTTGTACTTAATGTGTGAACGTTGTTTTTCGGAGGGGATCTTCTCACACTTTTTTCCCTCAGCTAGTCTAGTCTATAAGGTTGTCAAGATCTTACGTGAGCAGCTTCAACAACATCGCCTCTTTTTTTACATTTTTTATTTCCTTGCAATTTTTTCAATGCATATCGGTTCGGCTTCCATAAGGGAGCCCGAAAAAAATGTCTTTACTTTAGGATCCCCAAAACAGTCAAGTAAAGCTTCCTGTCAGGGTAAATTTCTCGTCAACCTCCTTTTTAGCGGGCCAAGCTCAGAAGACAAATTGTTTTTCACAAGCGTGTGTTCCCGTACACTTTTGACAAGATCGGGAGATTTTGCAAGCTTATTCAGCAGAAATTTATAGACTGGCGTCTCCGAATCATTGGGCGGGGGGTCTTTTTGGAGTGGATCAATCAAAGATCAATGTAGAGTACCCGTGTTTCGTGCTCGTAATTTACGCTGTGTCCAACAGCCCAAGATTCGTGAACTAGGAATGCAAGTTTGAGTAACGCGTGAAAAACGGCCCCAAAAACTTGACCACGCTGGTCGCGAAAAACAGAACTTAATTTAACGAGGGTCGTAATCCGAAGTTAAAAACAGCAACGAAACAGATGTCCAGCCGTGAAGTAACCAAAATTTACCCTTAACCAAAAACCCTTCAGGAAGGGTCGAATTCCTTAAAAAAACGACCTGTACGTGTTCTTTCAATTTCGCTTACGTTCAGTAAAATGAGACAAGTAGCACTAGCAGCGAGTGCCGGCCAGGAAATCGCTTTTTAACGTTCAATTTCTGCTAGCATTGAACCCTGTTGGGTATGTCGTATTGTGAATTGCATCGCAACTGCGGACAACTGGTCGACGTGGGGTCGTGGGCGTTAATCTCATTCGATGTAGAAAACGCGGTCGTCGTTGTTAACAGTTAGCTGCAAGCCAATCAGCAGTATATCCTCATCTTTGGTCTATTTCTTTCTTTTACAGCTGCACCCTTTCCAAGACAATGGCCAAATTGACGACGTCAACGCCGAGTTATGACCAACAGACGGATGATGGAAACTCATTCATAAAAGCTGACAAAAGAAACTTGGACTAAACTGCTGGTGTATGTGCCTCGTTGCCCACGGCTCCCAAGCCCAATCGTTTAAACAAAGTTCTGTGCGACACAGCCTTAAAAGTGGGACTGTTTGTCTTGGAAATGTTGTATAGATTGCCCAGCAATTGCAGAAAAATAAATATGATATACAATACCACGTTTCTTACATCCTTATTGTATTTTTCAAGAATGTATGGAAAGCTGTTTAGTTTTTTTATAAATAAATGTGGCCAGCCAAGCGCAAATGCTCATACTGGTTTTAAAAATAAAAAGTAAATGATTATAATGTAAATTAAAAAAAGTCCTTACCATAATAAAACTGATCTTCAAAAATATAAAGCTTTTGCGCTGTGAAAACGAGTAAATATTGCTAAAAACTAATTTCCAAACCGATATTTCTCGCTTCTGACTGCTAGAAAAGGCTGAAGGTCATAGTAAAGGTTTTAAAACCCTTTAAGGGTTTTTGCGAATATTCTTAATTTTTTAGAATACCTTTGCATGCTTTTCTGGAATATTTTACTTTCTTTACGTTCTTTTACTTATTTTTCACGTTTTTTAAGAATATTTTTTATTGAAAACTATACAGCTACCAAAGTGGAACAGCTATTACCTTTATTTCACAAATTGAAACTACCAAAATCGATCAATCTTCCCAGCTCACGTACTTGAACGTACAGAGACGATCTAACTGCTTTTTAAGTCAAGGGAATACTTTTAAGTCTATTTACGGGTGCATCCTATCTTCTAAGGTTTTTACGGATACGTCGGCGTTTCCTACTACTGTTTTCCTACGCTTGAACCTACTTCGTTTTTCCACTGTTCCTTATTTAATTTTTGTAAGATTCCCCACGACAAGACGTCGCCTGGGTAAATGACACGGACGTGTCCACTGACTTCTTTTCCGTAAAAGTCTTGGAAATTTTCCACATGCAAATCAAGTCCCCAAAGGCTGTCTCGCACGACTTGATCTTTAAATCTTCTTCCGCCAAATTGGACCCCAAAAACGTTTTAGATGCGCTTTTCAACATTCTCTCTAATGTGATAACGCTCATCTTGAAATAATTTCAAATACTGCTTTTCAATTTCGCAACCTCTTTAAGAATTGTGAGGCAACTACGAGGAATTTTCTCACTGCCCAAATTGTTCCTAAAATTCCTATATTGGTTAATAGGCCTTCGGCACAATACAGTTATCTAAAATCTGACTTCTTAACTTCCTACCTATAAATCTTGTTTTAAAAACTGAGAACGTTTTTTTTTCTTTTCCGGAACGTTTTACATACGCTTTACGACATCCTCTCTACTGTGATAACACTCAACTTAAAATAACGTACAAATATCGTATTAATACGAATGTATCCTCCTCTTCAAACATTTATTCTTTACGGAACAGAATGTCCCATGAAATCACTGACTAATATTATATAATTGCGTCTTTATCTTTCTGTTCAAATATTTGTGATCTACGCCACAGAAATTTCTATAAAAGCGGAAGAAATAAAACCCGATTCTGACAACGCGTAATTATCTCCCTTCCCAAGCAAGTCCGCACTCCTTCCAGTTCTTGAGTACAGAAATCATAAAAAACTGCTTTTGTTTATCTTATTTACATCTTTCCGGCCAACATGCTTCTCAACTTTCCTTTAAAAAATGTCCCCGCCCACCCAGTCAGAAAGCGACTCCGGGGCAGAACAAAAAAGGGTGGAAATATCCTTCAACAAGCTCCAAATTCATTCACAGCAAGAAGTCCAAGAAGTAGAAAAACTGAACCGAAAATATTGTTTCCAAATCGTTAGGTATGTCGGCCAAATCACAGCCTTGCCAACGGATTAGGCGTCCATGGCAACGGCTTGGCAAATGGCGGCAAACGCGGAAAAAAAAGAAAGAAACAGAAAACCCAAACACCACACGTAGAAATAAAAAAATATTTTATTTTTTATCTACTCTTTTCTTTTTATCGTATCAAGTAACTGCTCTACTGCTCACTCGCGTCATTCTCCGCAGTCTGCAACAGTAACCCAACCCCCTTTCAAGATCCTTCGCCCCATTTGGCTCCTTCCACCACAACTCTATAGAACTTACCCCCCATGCCTCGCTATTCTTCCGTAGAAGCAAAGCAAATAAAAACCTTTCGAATTAGAGGATGCATGAAAAGAATAGAACGATTGTCAGTCTCCCCAGACACCAAGCAAAAACAGAAAAAAATGGCGTTTTTGTAAGCGTCCAAAAATATCAACAGTGGAGAATCATAGTCAGCCTTTTTAGAGCTGTTTGTACTGCACATTAATACATAGTATTGCAATACCTCCTAACCGTGCCGTCTGCTTTACAACAGTGTCACGGCAAAAAGCTACATTACCTTGTAGGCGACCTGGGAAATGGAGAAATGCGATTCAAAATGTCAATTCAAATACGAAACTACTTTTTCTAGTTAAATAGTAATATCTAGTCAAAATCAATACAAAATCTAGATGACATAATTTCAGACAATAAAAGGTACAATCTAGTCATTCTAGAGAAATAAAATAGATTTTCTAATTCAGATGATGTAGGTGTTTCAAAATCAAAAGACATAAAAAAATCTCAGATTTTACGATTATTTTCTATGAGGGGAGGGCATGTGAGCACATATGACAGTAGGGGACAAACTCGATTTCGATACAAGTTTTCCGCACAAAGCGTTGTATCCCGCAGAAGTTGGAGATACGTTTCAAATCAAGATGTCGAAAGTAAAGTGCACTTTCCACATCAGTCCCACCTAATTCAAACGTTTGCTATTCGATTCAAATCAACTGCGGAAAGCGAAACCGTGGTATAGTTCAAATTCGATTCAATATAAGTAAATTTAATGTATAATCGAATTCCAACTCTCGAATATGGAAATTCATAAATATGTCAACCGCCACGGCATAGCATTTCTCTCACCAGCAATAGGATTTTAAGTTCGATCAAAAACCGTTTGCCTATAGTGAAAAGGAACTCATCTCCCCAATTAGCTTATGAAGTGCAAAACTATTACGTAAGCTTGGTTATAACGAACTGTCGGCTTACTGTGGACAGTATCCATCGTTCCCGGCGTAACGCCTATGTAGGCGTAAAATTAACGTACGATATGTACGTGTTACAATGGAAATTGGGCATACGTACACCCAGTAATTCGCCGTGGATGACGACACTTGCTTTTCCTCTCATGTTTTTAAATAAATTTTAAGTACTAAAGTAGCCTCATTTTTTAAAGTTTTTTCTTTATAGCAAATAACGCAATTATAGATAGTAGTGGTACTTTGGGGGGAAAAGTTAGGTTAAGGATTGAGCAATAATCCCATTCGAGGAACATCGCGTTTCGAGGGTCTGCGGGGAAAATAAAATTTCGAAGAAATAACATTTCTGTCACTAAGATGAAAGCACAGAACCAGAAACAGCTTCGCTTGCTTCTGACGTCCAATGAAAAGGAAAAGGAAAAAAGGAAAACAGACAAACATATATAACAGAGCATGGAACCTACCTCCCCGAAACATCTTTCTACTTTTCTTTTAACAAACATGTCTGGGTACGAAAACAAGAGACAATTATCTGTTGTGGGCAGAATACAAGTCAAATATACAGCAAACCTGATATGGTCAATTCTGCGCGCTGAAGGCTCAAGTCATATGTCCTTTGTCACATCAGCGGGTTGAAAGGTTGAAACAATATGTCCCTGGACAAAAGGACATAGACATAACAGGACAATTAAATGTTGTTTATTACTCTCGTGGACACGTACAAAATTTCTTGCCTTGCATTTTAGACGGGTTTCGTTAAAAAAAGCCGGTGTACGTTTCGCTCGTTAATGTAAAAGTTTTGCAACAGAAAAAAAAGCGAGCGGCTTCCTGGACCATTTATTACATTTTCATTAGGAAATTACGACTTGAGGTTTTGTTCCGAGTGTAACTTTTCCTCGTTCCGTAAAATGCTTTTGACAAGCAAAGAAGAAAGAAATTCGGGTAGATATAAAACACTAGCCCATCTAATCTAAAAATATCGATTAGTGAATGTTAAATGAAATGTTTCCGTAACAATTTTCAAGGCATTGTAGCTAGCTTCACAAGGGAACAAAACAAAAATCATGAAAAAAAAACGAAACGGTTTCCTTTGTGATATCATATTTTCAACGAAAAATGGAAAATAATACCCGAAATTGCAAGTTAACTAAACTTCCGCTTCACTTGTATAAATTTGCGTTATTTTTTTAGCGAAGTTCTTTTCAGGTCAAAGCTCAATGGATGCTCTGAAATTTGGGCGGAGAAATGTCAGCCGAGAACGTTTATTAGTACCGATAAGTTCATTGCGTAAAAAAGTTATGTTTAACCAATAGAACATTACGAGCCAGGTACTGGCGCGACGATCTCATAATGAACAAGTTTTCCATTTAATCCACCAAAAAAAAAAGCGTCCAAAAGTAAAGAACACAAGGGCGTTCATCTAAAAATTCGTTCCAGCTACTCCTCGGGGAATATTCACAGCTATAGAATTTCCCTCTTTCTGCTATTCAATTCAGCCGTTGAGTTTTCCCCTGAGGAACTGCTGACGTAAACGTAACACAGAAACAGTACACTTGTGTACTTCAATCACTCCAATATGTGTCCCTTCCTCATAGCCCCTCTCGGTGGTAATTACAATGAAACGAAGTCAGATACTGTTTCGCCCTTTGTCCCTTTGCACTTCACCTGGAAACCAACTTGAACACGTGTAAGTTTTATTGATATACAATAGGTTACTTAGTCACTTTATTATAAGTTATGGACGATCGTGACTCACGGATCGTGTTCGTACCCCACCACTTACTTCCCTTCAGTGACAAAGTGGCAAAAACTGCAGCAATATTCAAACTTGGCCCGTACAAAAAAGCTGCGAACTTGGTCATTTAACCTCATTTGAATGCTTTTTCATATTTAGGGAAAAAAAAGCTTTTTCCTTCGACAGAATGCAGTAATTCCGGATACTCTGTTTACCCCAGGCAATTAGCAGATAACAATCACAGCTGTAGCTGCATTGTTACCCACAAAGGCGTACACTCAGTAATGTTCTCCGTGGCAAAACTTCTTAGAGTACACTCCAGAAAAATACATGTTATTTACAGAAGAGTAACTTCACATGCATTGTGCGAGGTACTATACGCTTGCCATTGTTATGTACGTTCTTTTTCATGAGAAAGACGCCTGTAACAAAAGTTTCCTTGTGCTACGATGACTTTTCAAGGATCCTGCTTGAAAACGCGGTCAAAGTTGTCAGAGACAATATTTGCCCCGAAAAGAGAAGCTTCTGTTGCCAAATAGTCATGAACAAATATTTCATCTCAAACCTGCATTTCCTACTGGTCATAAATATTTCAAATTCAGTTTCGCATTCAAGCGGAACCGCGAGAAAGAAAAACCGAGACATGTGAAGACCGATACATCCGTTCAAAGCTTGCAAACACGTTAGCTCTTTTACATGAAGCACATGCCCATGGATGTTATCCATCAAGTCCGTTTTGCTTTGTGCCTTGCATTAACTGATAAGGTCAACTCCTCGAGTGAAAGGCTCCTAGCTACGACACAGCTCATTTTTTACTGAACTGAGCGACATAGTCTAACGACTAGGGACGCAAAAAAATGGCGGTTTCGCAAGCAATAGTCACAAGCGTACATTGTCATAAACTTGTAGCACAGCAGGAGCTGCAGTACCAAGCAAATCCAAGTTTAAAGCTTAAAATGTAAAAAAGTGTAGTAAATGTGACACTTCCAGCCTCTAAACTGAAGAATTATTGTTTAAATATAAGTGCGCCCAAGTTATTTCGTTAATTTAATAAAATTTCGTTATAATACGCCGTCATGAAGCGACATAATAGCTCAATATACCCTTTGTCCGTTATATCCAAAATCAGTTATATCGAAATTCCGTTATATCCAAAATCAGTTATATCGAAAGTCCGTTATATCGGAAGTCCGTTATATCAAAAGTCCGTTATATCAAAAGTCCGTTATATCGAAAGTCCGTTATATCGAAAGTCCGTTATATCGAAAGTCCGTTATATCGAAAGTCCGTTATATCAGAAGTCCGTTACATCCAAATTCCATTTATCGAAAGTCCCATATACCGGAACTCCGATGTATCCAAACTTCGTTATACCCGCTGCCCGTTATACCAAAAGACCTTTAAAATGCGAAGCTCTTCGCGTCCGAAGTTCGGTATACACAAAATTGTCTACGATGTGTAGCAATATGTGTACGCGTTTCAGAGCATTAATTTTTTCTTGGTCTCAAAACGCTGAATAAAAATAAGCTTCTTTAAGAGATCGTAACTGTTCAATATCAATCAAAAGCAAGCATCCATCTCTAGATTCTTAAAATGCCAGGTTTTGTTTTAATTGTTTTGCATTTATACTGCCTATTTAAGACGCACTGTGATGTATAATCGAGAAGGAAGTAATGCGTCGATTTCTTTTCGTGCATTCTCGTACCTAATTTACAACGTAACCTGTCACATCACTGGTCTCAGCAGGATCGCCATCGCAATGTTCGATGAAACGTAGCAACAGTGTCAGTGAAGCGAAGTTTTAAGCCCTTAGTAAGCATTTTATGCGGACTCGTTGTATTGGACTTCTTTCTTTGTATACTTGTATGAGCATTTGGCCGGGACCCATAACGTCTGATACTTTGGTGTATAAAGGTTTCGTTATAACGACATTTTACAGGGCGACGAACTGTCCGGACTTTCTACTTGAAAACTGCAGCAAACATGAATTTCACATTAACCTTGCACGCCAAAACTGCGCTTGCTTGGCTGCAACATAACAGTTGTACACACGAGGTTGTGTTTTTCTGCCGACATTGTTATGAAGTCGTATCCTCTATTATGTTACTCCCAGCGCCAATTCCAGAACTACTCCACATAACTCCAGAAGCTCCTGTTTGCTAGCACGTGTGACTAAGCCAGTGTATCCTTTATTGTTAATTGATCCGGCATTGTTTGTAGCGCGTCTATTTTTGTTCCTCAACGAACAAACTACATATTTTACCACAAACGTTACCGCCTACCTTTTGACTTAGAGTGGATTCCCTATCAATATCAACGCGAAAATTCGTGAAGATGAACGACATCTTCTAGAATTCTGACTTCAGTCTCGTAGTAGGCAACCCGCAAAAAACACAGAAAAAACTAAGAAAATAAAAGACAAATAACACAAATAAAATAAGACAATGATGTGTCGCAGAGCGACACGGTTCGTCTTAAACCAATAAAACCAAACATGAATAAAATAAGAACGTACAAAAATAGAATTTCCGCTACCTACATAATTCAGCAGAATATGTAATTTTTATCATTAAGGCTGCACTTACCAGTAATTAACGTCTTCTCAAAATTTTCCAAATTGGCGCACTCATAATCAAGAGCCTTTTGACAAAAGTTCACTGAAATTTTTAACTTCTAATATGACAAGTTCACACTCGGGAGAGATCGTCGCAGTTTTGGCAAAGGGAGCGTGTTCCGGATATACAACGCCAGTCACCACTGTATCATTTTCCGATTCTCTTTCCTTGTTCTCTGGTAAGTTGCTCTTAAGAAGAGTAACGAGAAGGGGAGCGAATGGCCATTCGTTAATTGTACCCCGCCACTCAGTGGGCGATCACTTAATTGGCAAGTTAAATATTTCAAAATGTCACCCAATCCTTTTTTCTCGAATTTTCTCTTCGAAGGGCTCTTCAATGGTTTCCGTAACCAAAATGAGCGCGCGTGACACTTGAACCACAACAATAGTACTAGAGTTTGTACTTGCCGAATATACCTAGGCGATAAAAAGACAAGAAAAGGGAAAAAACGATTAGATTTTACAGGAAACTACAGGTATTTCTCTTTACGCCAACTAGTTTTAGGAACCAAAAAGTGCGAGTATATATGGGCTCATTAGACGCTGCTTTATATCATAGAAGGAAATTTCCTCTCCAGGCACAGAATTGGCTAGTGTAATACTTGCCTAGTTCATTTACGGGCCCCGGATTTATTAGACAAGGCCAAGTATAACGACGTCATTAGTCTGCCTTTAATTCACAGCCTCGTTTCTCCTGTTTTTCTAGGCTAGAAAAAAAACGAAGTTCATTTCTTTTCTTGTTTGCGGGTGAAAACCTGCTCGGCAAGGAACACAATTTGCAACTTGCCCTTCTGTGCACGTTAAATCACGTCGTTAAATTTTCACAAGATTACCTTCTTCACTTTGAATATTTCCGATGAAAAATGAAAAAATACATCCTTGTTGGAGAATTTCTCTCAGAAATGATCTGCTTGGAGTTTTCCATTTGAGCCTTGATTGTAAAAGAATTGTCTGCGCTTCTTTCTCGAGAAAATAATACCCCAATGAATTAAACTGATTTCAAGAAGGTAAAAACAACTCAACGAGATCATTGGTTTGATTAAACATGAATCTAAAAAAAATATCCAAAGATCAGAAAATTCTTCGTCTTCTTTCCAAAGCTGACTTTCAATATCGCAAACCCTAATCTCACCAATAACTAATAAAAATAACCACGTACAAACTTAAACATAAATCTTCGAATCTCTTCAAAGTAGTAAAGTGAGTCGACAGTTCGGCTCGCAATCTCTGGCACCGATCCACCGATTTTCAACAACTTCTATCACTGTGTTCAATGAAAGCTGACTCTGGGACTAAAAATGTGAGAAAAACTCGGTAACAAAAAGACGAACTCGAGTTTGACACCACCCGGGGTTCATTCGTCGATTTGATATCGATCTGAGAGTTTCTTAGAACTTGAAGTCAATATTTTGAAGTTTTCGTTACTTTCAGTCCTACGGTTTTAAATCGTAGTCTAAACCAAACCATGACTATTGAAAGAAATATTCCATAAAAATATAGCACAAAAATCACGTACAAAAAGTTCGCCCGAGCTCCAATGAAATATGAAAAACGTTCCCATTCTCTATAGAAAACGTTTCGCATCAAGTCATGGATATGAAATAGGAACGTCTGAAAATGACAATACAAAAAATGAGTGATTTTAAACGTACTGGTGTTAAAAGTGCAAGCTAAAAGGCAAGCTAGGATACTTCCGGAAGTTTGACACAACCACGTTTTAAATCCACTTATCCCAAGCAAAGGAATGAGAAATCGAGAAAACCACTCGCACGGTGAAGAAGCTTGAACTACACGACACGAGAGAATAAGGAAAAAGGTAGGAGACAATACGTCCGCGCACTTGGTCTTTCGCCACCCAACTGTGCCCAAGAAACTTACCCATCCTGTGTGGCCTGCTTTCAACGCATGTTCCAGCGCCGGCGTCGCGTTTGTCTTCATATTTACAATACCTTTCGAGTAAACGAATACGCTCCAATTTTGTTCCCTTGTCCATTTATTCCTCTAGTCTGTTTCACGTCTCACGCCCACTAGAACACCTGATTTAAGGAATCACAAGCGGTACACTGCTTCAGTCGCCATTTTGCAAGGAAATGAAAGCGCGGGAATTTTGGCGGTAATACGAACCGCGAACTAGTCTTCTTGTTCAGGATCATTTTAAAATAAGACTTCGTTTTTTTTTACATTTTTCTTCCGTATTTCTCCCTTCGTCAGCATGGGCATAAGCTTTCTAGTGTATCGGATGGCGTTCTATATGATACAACAGTCAAAACTAACAGTATAACTCAACTTCAGATGAAATGGTCACTGAACCTCGACCACGGAAAAACATCAGGCGGCAACTACGATCTGATTGGTCAGGGAACAATGCAGAAATATACAGCTGAAAACTTTTTAATATTTTTCAGCACTTATAAAATGCAATATAAATTTCAATACACGCAATTATGACTCAACTTCGAACGTCAAGTGTCGCTGATCCTAGGCGTGGAAATATGCTAGGTAGCAAATGCATTGTAGTAGGCGATGGAAAGGGGGCCGAAATACAGGTGTGGAGAATCCATTACGAGTTATCTCAATTGGAACGCTGACTAACTGTATTCATAGATTAATTACTTTATGTTCTACTGTCGAGTTACGAATTCCACACCGAACGATAAACTAGGCAATACTTTATGCACAGTGAGTTATAATAGACCAATTAGTAAAGCGAGTAAAAGTGAGTTATTATTTATCCATTGGTCAGCTATAAATTAGCTCAATTTTTTATTGATCTCACCAGCGTAGGCCTAAGCCTATTGCTGGATTAGCTCAATTTTATTACATCTAAAGAGAGTAGTCTTTGCTGTACTTGAGATAGGAGGAGAAATACACAGTAAATAGGTCCACATGTGTCTCAAAAGTATTGGTAATTTTTATTAAATCTCCACCGTTATCGCGAATATTCCAAGGATTACCTAGATCACAAAGTATTTTAATATGAAAGAGGATAAAAATGTGATCAAAAACGATAAAAAGGAAGTAGTTGAACGTTGTCGCTTCGTCGAAAATGAGGCAAAAGGAGCGTAGTGTTTTCGCACTTCTCGTCTGTTTGTAATCCGCATTACGTAATCGGCAACACAAATATTTTCAATGGAGTGTCTTAAGAAAAGAAACGGAGACCAAGATGGCGTGTGAGAAGATTTGACCCTACTCACTCGGCCATTATATACTTCTTTTCCCATTGGAAGGCAGCCAAAAGCTGTCGGGTTCAAAAGCCTGATTTCACCCCTTGAGCTTTATTTTATTTTTCCCTTTTCTTGTGAAAGTACCAACGATCTGTTTATCCACGTTGGCAGACAGCTCCAATGGCTAATAAGCACTCGACTCTGTCGTCAACTTTGGCTTTTGTCAAACGCTACGCCTACTAAATAAATTCTAAAGTAGCATGAAAAGCTTTCCTTTCAATAAAACGCATCACCATACTTCTCTCAATTGTATAAATGTCGTCCCGTACCTGAATTAGGTTAGCGTCTCGCGCTTCGAAGAACTTACCTACTCCTTTAAAAGCGAAAAATGAGAAAATCGCTTCCAATTTCTTTGTAGGTACCCCAGATAACCGACGACAAAAAAAGAAGATATCTCTCATCTCTGGACCTTGCATTGCACCCCAATAAATTGGATGACGTCCGGGACGAAACATTGCATTGCATTTCCTGTCTTCTCCACGAGGCTCGTCAGTTTCCGCTCGTTAATTTTGTCCCCAAAAGGTGGAAAATCGAACTTTGACCGTGTTTTTGGCTTTGGACAGGAAATCTGGGCAAAAATAACGGCGAAAACGACAGGCTTGACAATAAGAAGTCCCTTAGCCACTCCGTTTGTCGTCCTAATCTTCCAGAAGAACTAGAAAGTACGACACATTCCTTGCAAAATCAATACTTCCCACAGAAAATGCGGTCAGGCGTGAGATAATGCATAAAAACAGAGTCCCATCGCCCCATTTGGCAAGAATCATAAAAGCGGGACACCGAAAAGTCACAAAAAAAGCACTATTGGAGGTCATGAGTTGCCATTTCCCCCAAACGTGTAGCAAAATTTCCTGATTGGCTGCCACACCCAAACGTTTCTTTCATGGCGCCAAACGGTGAACGTATTCCAACGGCGGATTATATTTTGAAACTGAGCCTTTGAATTTTTACTATTTCTCAAAGTTATTACCCAATTCTATCTAGGTAGAGAAATTGAAAGACATTTAGGAAAGGAGATACAAAAATGTCGTATAGCTGGTCCGTACATATGCTAATCAAACTACGACAGGTAGACGCTGCTGGGAGTTACATCTACGAAGATGTGTCTAGAAGGGATTAATAGCACGTAAGGAAAATCTGCCTTGAAAGAGACTGTAAAATCATTGTTTAAACACTGACTGTGAGGTTAAAGACAAAGAAAAACACAGGGGGCCTTAGAGAAATCCGAGGCACTGAAACGCACGTGTCACGTGGCGGGTGTAACGCTCAGAAAAAGTTCTACATCTTGTGGTATCACACATCCTAAAGTGGATTCGCAAATTCGCATACGAATAATTGTCGAGAACCTAAAAAATTTGTCTTCTGACATACAACACCGTTATCAATTGCCTTTACTATGTGGGGAACAAACAAACTACTACGACAGCGTAAACCACGTGTTTGAACGTTTACGTAGAACAAAGGATGCACCATTTCTTTCAACGGGAGTCAGAGAAACTTTCACGGCTCTCAAACAACCATGAAGCACACAAGCTGCCCAACTATTAAGTGAACTCTTTACAAACCTGTTGGCCCAACTGTGAGGAGGAAAACACATTTGATAAATTTCGAGTACGCCTTTGTCCCCTTGGAAGTGTTCGCCACGGTTTTAAGCTAGGTTACGAATTCAAGAGGCTCAGTTTACGTTGAACACAATCTGAGCAAAAAAACGCCTAACAGTTCCCTATTAGTCCGTTATCAACAATACAGGTTTCGTAAAAGAAATTTTTGTAGACTTGCGAAAGATCTATGTTCACACTACGAAATACAAAAATATAGAGTACAATAATTAACGAAAATAATAAAATATTAGTCCGCTTCACGGAGTATACTTACGATACATATGCAAAATCTCACTTGCCTATAATGGTTTGTAAAATTTTAGAATTTTCAGCCATGCGCAGAAAGCCGGGGAATGGGGCTCTTATTCTGCTTGGCTTAAGAATTACGCAAGTACCCACAGAACGCAAACGCAACAATATCATTATTGCGTAAAAGTGCATAAGAGAAACGCAAGTCATAGCGCACGGAGACTGAAGGTACATGGGCAATGGACACCAAAAACGCATATAGAGATTTTGATGGATTATTATAACACACATCATTCTAAGAATAAAGAATTTTGTTTCGTTTTTTTCTGACCAGCCGTTCTGGAGATATTTCTTCCTACATTTCTAGCCTTTTCCCGCCGAGAAGCGTGACATCAATGACGGGAAAATTTGAATTTTGTATTTCTTATTTCCTAAATATCTTCGTCATTATTTCGCACCTGAGAAAAAGACGCTTATATTCGGAAACTAGATTTTTCGCTCTTTTTCATAAGATATAGTTGTTTTTTGGAGCCCATTGCTCTTAAAGCTAAGGCGGAAATTGAGAAAACACGCAGTTTTCAGACGAAAATTCCAAGAGGATTAAAACCTGACGTACTCCTCCGGGACCATCGGCGTACCCTCGGTTAGGAACTGCTGTGCCAGTAGATACCCTATAGGAAATGATTACAAGTACGTTAATAGCTTGGCAGAGTGCTTTCCAAACAAGACTAAATTACCCTAAACCGTGCCCAGAGACGTTTCTCTTCAGAACGACTCGGCTTCAAAGCGCTATTGTTTCACCCACACTGGATATTACGGACTGATCCATAAGCGATTTGGAATAACGAAAGAAAAAGATAGAAAACTGTTGCTAAGGAAATATTTTACCATCGAACTGGCTTGTAATGCACGCAAAACTTTCGAGCAACCCGAATTTGGGGACTAAAATATACCTCGGTACAACATCTTTGTACAAAATCTGTATTTCTTTCAAGATGTTCGCATTGGTTCAATGGGGACGTACAGAAATCTGTTGTTTTTGCCCCCGGCTCTTATTTCAAGGAAATGCTGATGATGCGAATGTCGTCGAAGGGCTTGTCTGTCTTAAAGCTTACTTTGACATGGTTAATATTTTGGACCACGTCCATTCCTTTAACGACTCTTCCAAAGACGGTATGCTTGTTATCCAACCAGGGCTGTCGATTAATAAGGACACGAAAAAAAGCCATTAAAAACCGATATTCCCCCTTGCTTACTAAGTCTAAGCAGTACTTACAGTAGGAACGACCGTGATAAAGAACTGACTTCCATTAGTATTAGGCCCGGCATTGGCCATGCTTAGCGTGTAAGGTCTATCATGGCGTAACGAAGGGTTGAATTCATCCTGAAACTCACCTCCCCAAATACTGTCGCCTCCCGTTCCCGTTCCTAAGACCCAAAAGCAAACGCATTTATTATACATTCCAGCTAGACAATACATGTTTAAACAATGAAAGCTAGACGAGCAGCTTTGCCCACAAACGACTTCCACACTTAACAATACCAAAAACACCCACATACTTTTTCCCCTTTGTCATTATTACCACCGAAATAAAACACACTAAAAAGACACCCTGAGGCATGCTTCACATTTCATAAATCAGAAATGAGATTCCAACTTGGCGTAAGCTAAATCATGCACGAATCCTGAAGTAATCTTAAAAGTATCCTCCGAAAATTTAAAATCGTTAATATTTTTAAACCTCGCAATTGAAGATAACTAGAATGAGAAAAGCTGAATCGCCCACATAAAAAGTATAAATATCTGTTCCATATCACTCCGTGCAACAAAAATTGAAAAACAAACTCACCTGTTGGATCACCGGTTTGAATCATGAAACCTTTAATCACGCGATGAAAGACGTGTCCATTAAAATAGCCATTTTTGGCATGTACACAAAAATTTTCCACCGTTTTAGGACATTCTTTCGGGAAAAGTTTGAGTCCAACGTCGCCCATGGTCGTGTGGATAACGGCTGTTTCGTACAAGCGCTGTGTGCCTGAAAGACGTTTAATCAATATATATATATAGACTTTTGACCCTCCATTTTCATTTTGTCTTAAAAAAGGAAAACATTTAGGGAAAAATTGACGTACCAACAGCTTCAGTAGCAGCAATCATGTCTTCTTTGGACGGTTTCTCATTAAACACGTCTCGCTCGGCCCCGGCGCTTCTCGTGTCATCAGGTTCGCGCCTTAATGAGACAATCACTTTAGGTACTCGCGCTTTATTAAAACGAAGAACGAGAAAGGCCTACCGTGTGAATAAGAAGAAACGATTCTTTTTAAACGCAGTACAAAAAATGGTCGGATCCGACCTCGCGTTATCTAAAGTAGGATTTTCTGACGCTTCGCGTTCCAACGTAACCGCTCCGTGTTCTTTTTTGGCTTTTCCCTGCAGATAAGAGACACAGCAAAACGTAAACACAGTTTTCATACGTATTGAAAAAAATACAGACCTGAAAGAGTGCAACTTGCAAAAACCGTAAGTTTTCTGGTTTGCCGATCACCCGTACCAGCTTATTTGTGTAGAGATTAATCATTTTAATGCCAATGAGTGTTGGGACGAGCAAGAAATGGCCACTTTCATCGAATGTGATCCGCGTCAGTGGTAGCTGATCATTTTTATCCAAATCTCGCTCCACAGCAGCTCTATATACAACACAATAAATAACTGCCTTTTCTACCTAAGATTTAACAAATAACATGTTCTAGTACCTTCGACCGAACTCCATATGAGGCAACTGCTGCTTTACTTGCTGTAATTCCAAGTAGTGTTGCAAGCTTTCGTCAATCACGCGAGTTAACTTCCCAGTTAAAAATTTGAAAACCCGGATCTAAGACACATCACACAAGTGTTTTCAAACGAAATCAAGAAAGTATTGTGTCTTGCCTTTCGATCCATTCCGTATGTCGCCAATTGTCTACCATCGGAGGAGAAGCACAAACTAACCGGGTATGTTTTCGATTTCGCAAACTCAAAGAGATCCGTATCTAGTTTTGAATCAAAATCAACGATTTTTGGGAATTGATAATCGTGTTCTGGCCCAGTCCAGTATTCCAGAAGGCCTTGTTTATCCACCGAAACTACGGTTTCATACACGGGATTAAACTAGGAGTAATAAAAAAATGATAATAACAGTATGCACAAGTACGTCTACCATAAATCCTGGAAAAAAGTCTTACTTTAATGACGACAACTGGTTTGCTATGGAGACGTTCAAGTTGTTTAAGGGGAGTGTTGGTTCCATGACCGTCATAGACATTAATAACTGAAGTTTCTGTTTCGGCACTGCAATTAGGCATGGAAATAAAATAATATAGAATTAAAACACCCTTGTAGGTGGACAATAGCATTTACACAGCCAACGCAGCAATAGGATCGCCTGCAGAATGAATCCATTCACAGGTAGCGGGAACGTAATCCAGCTTCATCATATTTATCATATCTGGGAGGGAAAAAAGGACGAAAAGGATTACTTGTGAAGACATTTCGAGAACTTTTTCGAAAGTGGCTCGTTTACCGAAGTTTATGACGTCAAAGACTTTAAGGGACTTATCATTCGATATACTGCAGAGTAAACTGCCATTGTGGTTCACTGCCAAAGCTTGGACGTTTCCCAAATGACTTCGGAAATGTTTGACGAACTCAATGCCTTCTTCCTGCTTCTTCCAAAATTTTATATGCCCATCGCAACTCGCTGTGATGATGAAATCAGTCCTAGCAAATGCCATAAAAAAACTCGTTGATTCGCGACATTGATTCATCTTTATATTACTTGCTAACGACCACGTGAGTCACCGCATCCCGGTGCATAAAACTTCTCTCATACATTTCCGTACTCGGTAGGTTACCCAAATAGAGCTGTTCAAACTCCAAAACTGTGTCAAAGGGAAAAAAAACAGATTTACAAACACGACAATGAAAAAAATCTTAATTGGGGCATACCTTTCTGTTTTTTAGCCTTCGGTTGTTCTAAAGGCATTGGGCCCAGGAAATCTTCCTCTTCTCCTCCTTCCTTATTTTCTTCATCTTCCGCACTTCGTTTTAGAGATACTTCGCCGTTTTCTGACATTATTGCAATGTTTATTTACGTGATCTCTGTAACAGGTACAATCCCGGCGTTTTCACGATTTCTGCGCCACCTAGTAAAGTTGGAACACACTCGGTACGAATGTCAATGGTTGCAAGCAGATGTCTTTCGAGTATTCGTTTATCCGAATCTTGGCTTAAGATTTGTTCAGATAATAAGATACTTCGCATAACCAAACCTATTCTAAGCTCAATTCGAAGAAAGAGCATCTTATGTGAACAGAATTCGTATACAAGGATTGTGTTTTCCCACATATTCGGCCGTTTTTTTTGTCGCCCTTTTGTTTTACTCATCTCTTTCACGTTTTAGGTGAATTAACTGCCTAGAAATATTTTAAAGTTTAAATTTAAAGAAGGGTCGCGAATCTCGCTACAACTTTCTCTGTTCTTAATTGATTTATTTAATTGTGTGAAAAATGGTCCAAAGTTTTTCTTGGATCGGAGAATCAATCCCTGGGAGCAACAAAGATCGTCGAGAAGATGCCAAATTTTATGGGTAAAATAAAACTATATCTCGAAGAAAATATCTAGCAGAGCATAACACTAAACTCATGCAACATTGACCTTCTTTAGGGCTTGTCAGTGGAACAAGTGGAGGTTTAACCTAGGAGATTACGTCTTAGTAATGGACGACGACTCCTTAGAGCCAGATTTGCCGGAAAACTGTTTTGTGGCCCAGATTGAGCAGCTATACGAGAAACACAATGGTAATGAAAACAAATGCTGTCGCCTTATCTAAAGTGCACTTTTGGTGTAATTGTCCGTAGGTCGTAAGGATCCCTATCGCGCTCGAGTGCAGTGGTTCTCGAAGCCGGATCAGTTGCCTCAGCGTCTAAAAAATTGGCCAGGGATTTCCCCCCCATTCAATCACGAATTCGACGTAATCCACGAAGGCCAGCGCCGCCGGAAATTTTGTGATATTAGTATTGAAACTATTCTCCAACCTTGCTTCGTTTTGGAGGCCGAAGCAAACCAGGATCCCGCTGAACTTTTAGCAAATTATTCTAATGCACTCCCAGTATTTGTGCTGCGCTATAAAATGGAGCAGGATCCTGCCAGATTAGAACCGTACTTAAAAACTGCCGTTAACACGCCAAGCACACCGTCGTCGTCTCGCAAAATACCTCGAAGCGCCGCAGTAATAGCGGCACTCAATCGAGAGTTGACGCGCTCACCCGAAATTCCTCGTTTAGGTACCGATGTCCAGACTTTGTGTTGATTACATGTTCTAAAACTTCTCCCCGCACGTAGAGTCTCCTATTCAGTTTAAATCCATCCCGCAGCCCAAGAAGTCGGTTCCAGATGCCCGCGTTTCAGTACGAAAACAGCGTGCATCACCACAACCAAGGAAGCGCGTCGGCAGAAAGCTAAAAGATGTCGAACTTGTTGATATGCTGGATTCGGACGAAGAGTCAAGTGACTCCGGGTCAAAGCACGATGATACTGAGACACCGGAAAAGGGTCGCAGAAGGAAACAAACTTTCAGTTCCTCTCGTAAGGACCAAATAACAAAGAAATCACCTTTTTGCTCTTAGTTGTTAACAAAATTTGTGTACAGTAACAACGCCGAGTCCAGGAAGAACCAAAAGAAGCTCCTTGGCGACTCTCAGTGGCTTAGAGCCCGTTCCTGAAGAAAAGGAAATTACTCCAGGAGCTAAACGCAAACTCACGTCGGAATTCGATGATTTAGAAGAATCGATGGATGGAAAGAAAAATAAGTCCAAGAGACGTTTTGTAATCAGTGGTGAAAGAGATTATGTCCCGGAAACCCCCGCAAAAGTAATAATCTCACAATATCCGAATTTAAGTAGATTACTTCTAGATTTAAAATCTGTCACCACTAAGCTAGGAAGTTAACTATCCTTAACTAAAATATATACTGGTTCCTAACTGAAATGCGAAGTCTTAACTTTCAAATGTACTGATTCGTAGCAGGAGCGAGAAAAGAAGTCGCGAGTGACGCCAACGCAAACTCCAAAGCTTTCGACTCCTAAGCGTGGTACTCGGGGCACACCTCAACGCCAAAAGCTTCCGGCAACTCCAAAGGTTTGTCAATGTCATTAATACTTTTTCAAATAGAATGGATGTTGTTCTGTTTAAACGCCATTTGTTTGTTGTTTTCAGACACCAAAGAATCAAGTAGCTGCTCAAGTTGCAACAACGCCCTTATCCGAGGCCCGGAAACGGCTTCATGTCTCTGCTGTACCCACTTCATTACCTTGTCGGGAAGAAGAGTTTACAGACATTTTAGCTTTTGTAGAATCTAAGTTTTATGACGAGACGGGAGGGTAAACATTTTTTTATATATTGTCTTGAGGATTAAGCCCTTGAGAATCTAGTTTTAAGCTCTATTCGAGGAATTGATTCGTAAAATATCGGTCATTTTTCAGGTGTATGTATATTAGCGGGGTCCCCGGAACAGGAAAAACAGCAACTGTTCAAGAAGTCATCCGTTCTTTAAAACAAAAAGTGGATGAAGAGGAATTTCCTGAATTTAAAGTATATATTATCAGTTAGGTAATACTTTGGTAATCAACCCTTTTAGTTAGTCGAGGTCAATGGAATGCGCTGTACAGATCCTCACCAGGCGTACGTTCATATTTTACAACAGCTGACTGGTCAAAAAGCTCCAGCGAATCAAGCATCGCAAATCTTAGATACAAGATTTAGCAAGTCTGCGCCTCGCCGAGAAGCCACGCTTTTAGTAGTTGACGAGGTATAGTTTTGGGGATCAAGAAAATGCTTTTTGCAGCCTGGTGTTGGACTGAGTTCAGATCCGTATTGACAGAGGCCTAATTAATTTTTTTCATTTTTTAGTTGGATTTGCTATGGACACGAAAACAAAATGTACTGTACAACATTTTCGACTGGCCTTCCCGGCAGCAGGCCAGATTGGTAGTTCTGGCCATCGCCAATACTATGGACTTGCCAGAACGAATCTTAATGAATAGAGTTGCTAGTCGACTAGTAATAACAAGTCCGTTGGCACTGCTACGGTTATTGAAAATTGATTTCGTAGGGTTTGACCAGATTGATTTTCCAGCCCTATACCTTTCGTCAGTTGCAGGAAATCGTAACTTCACGATTGAAAGATATCCCTGCCTTTGATGCACATGCCATTCAGCTTGCTGCCAGGTACGATACACTACAGTTAAAAAACTATCCGTAAATCAAGTTGTAAATAGAAAAGTAGCTGCTGTGTCCGGAGATGCTAGAAGAGCGTTGGACATTTGCAGACGAGCGGCTGAAATCGCCGATTTACAATCGGAAATCGCGGTCACTACCAGCCATGTAGACCAAGCGATTGCAGAAATGTTCTCATCGCCGAAAATAAACGCCATTATGTAACATAATTTATTTATTTTCATAAAAAATATGCTTTGGTTGCTTATCGAATTCATTCTTTTGTAGGAACTGTAGTCTAGTTCAGCAAGTATTTCTCAAAGCTGTCGTCGCCGAATTTGAACGTACAGGCGTTGAAGAAGCCGTGATGCGTCAAGTTATCCAGCAGTACAATTCCCTCAGCTTGATCGAAGGTAAACAGAGAAATGGTTTCTGGTTTACGTGCCTGTAATCTCCTCGTCAATATTTTGCTTGTAAAACATCGGTTTCCCGGATCTGAACCATAACTTATCATGTTCCGGTTTACATAATCCGTCGATTTCGATTCCGAAACTTCCGGTGATTTACATTAGTGCGTCGCGGGACACAAAGAAATAACAAAACTTGTATGACGCTCCTTAACTACACAATTTTACCGCCGTAAGCATGTAACCATTGCTGGTGCGCAGTGTCTGTTTGTATCTTCCCTTGCGATTTTAAAAGTAAGACAGGAAATGGGAGGCAGAAGTGTAGGCTTTCATTCAACTTGCGTCTGTTTTCACTTGCGTTTCATTTACCGGGGTTCCCTTCGTTCTACACTCGCTTCACACCACCCATTCTGTCTGCATACATTCCGTAGTTTACCTCGTATTACTAACATTCTCTTCTACAGGTTTGCAGCCCGTAGCGGTGAACGAGCTTCTTTCTGTTTGTGCAAAATTGGGCAGCTGCCGTATCTTAATTACCGAACACGGTCGAAAAGACATTTATCAGCGTATCCGACTGAACGTCAGTGTAGACGACGTCCATTTTGCCCTCCGTGGGGCTCACAATCGGTCTACATCCTGAAGGAAAAAATAGATTGTGTGCCTTTTTTTTTTGCTCATATCTTACTTCGGTGACCCAATGGTATATTTTTTTGTACATGTATTGCCCTACCATACATTTGTCACGCCGTAACCTCGTGCTTAGCATTGACCTCATTCTGAAACTTATCTGTTCATGCTTTACATATATCGTATCCTTAGCGAAACATGCGTGAAAAAGGTTTTTTATATAGCTTGGTCCCACATATGGGGACTGGAGGGATTGAACGGGCGTAAGACCATAAGCTTGGTAACCGGACTTTCTTGGTGAGATGTTCTCCTATTGCGCCTGCCAACCATGAGCCGATCCTCAGCTCACCCAATCAGCAAAAGGGTTTCCCTTCTTGTAAACTGCCCGCAGCTTCCCCAAAGAATACTAAACGTTTCGCATCCTTTTCTGAAACGTTGCATCTCGCGCCAGTATTGAATTCCGGTATTCTCTCTTTTGAAAGAGTCAAAATAGAAAAAGAAGCAATTATGCTGGGTTAGCGATAGGAGTTCAGATTACTGCGGGACATTTTTGTGTGATATTCGATAGAGTCTGTTCGGAATTCACTATTATCGTTGGCTTATCGCGAGTAATATTCAGAGCCAAGTGTCGACGACAGGCGAACTGCGCTTGTTGAGTTCGGTTGAATGCTAGGCCTTGAGTCAGTTGCGACTTGGACGTTGAGCTTTCGGGGTGATGTTGTAGTCCACGCCGTACATGTTTCCGGTGTTTGAAGAACAAGAACGGATATGGGTTCTGGGGCGTTGAGTGAAAAATTATGGATATATCTTGGTGTTGCCTTGGGTTTCGCATTTCTCATCCAAGACCTCATCCTTTATTTCAGACTACAAGTATAGAGTATTTCTCGCTAAATTAAACGAGGTCCCTTTTCATGTTTGCCTATCGCAGTTACGGTGCCCCGATGGCGCAATTAACGAGCAAGGAAGTGGACACTCATCTTTCCGTGTAAACGGCCAAGTGCTAACGTTCAAAACGCTTATGCTCGATCCTCCCAATTTTTATTTCTATGCACCATCAGCCGTGTGTTTCAACGCGGTAAGTTGATTCCCGCGTACATCGTACCGAACATAGAGATCAATAAAACCTACGCAATGACGGAAATAAGTAGTTTTATACCTTATAATTGTTGTCTTTCTTTTCGGGGTAGGTGACACACTTCAGCGAACGTTTCCCTTATATCACTCCCAATGCCATCAGTTTAGCCCAAGTTGCCCTCGGTTTTTTCGGGGGCACCTTTATCTTGAAAATGAGATTATGGGAACGGCGTGTCGGTATTGCAGTTTTTATGCTCTGCTTATGGTTGGATTGTTTGGATGGAGTCATAGCCCGCGCACGAAAAAACATCCATATTGAAATGTCTGAGCCTGGAACCGTAGGCTTCTACGTAGACGGACTATGCGATTCTGCTACCTTCGCGGCGCTCTTGATCCCTTGTTTGATCCTCATCCGCAGGTCTCCGTCCAGTGCAAGCTGCGCCAAAGACAAAGAGTTATTACTGCCGGCGACGATGAATAAGTCACCTGCAAAGTCCGCGAACAAGATTACGAGAGTACTGTCAAGCATTTCGCCAGTTTTTTATTTCGGCGGCCTACTTTTCTGCAGTTCATTGCTCTGGAATTACGCGTTCCTGCATTATCATGAAGTATCGACCGGCGACGATTCCAAAAAAGCGGTAATATAGCCAATACATATTAAACAATGTCCTGGGAAACTAGGTGGGGCGATTCCAAAGAGCTTTTATAGTCACCTCTCGGCCAGCTCGTATAAACAACTTTTTCCCTGTTTCTCTTTCACAGGAGCAAATCATGCATTCTTCTGCTGTGTTAATACCGTTTTGCTGGCGATACGTCAGCCCTCACGCATTGTTCCAAGCTGCCATGATAGCAGTATTTTACGACAAACAGAAAGTAAGTGTTTTACGTACGACTAAGTATGAATAGTCGAAAGCCTAAGGAACACAATATACTTAAGCCATTATACACTTATCTAAAGAGCTGGTGAGAGTAGTAAAACAAACATAGGATGTATTCAGAAATGTTCTGGGGGTAGCGCACTGTAGCCTTTATATTATTCTTTCAACAGCTGTTCATGTATTTCCGAATTTTATTCTGAATTTACCCCCAAATTTTTTATTACGCCTGTTCAATTCCGTAGGAATCGTAAAGGTTACTTTTCTTCACATCTAATAAAACGTTTATAACCTACTTTTACACGACCAGACCCAAGCAGCGTACCGAAACATAAAAGTACGGGCTTGAGAACATCGGTCAGTAATTTTAGGCCAGCTGTACCGATATAAAAAAAAGGTCTCTGTAAGGTTGACACCTTTGCATGTGAAATCCATAAAGAAGCAGTTTCATGTGAACCTATTTTCCAGGAATTCTTCACGAAAATACGGTACGCTGGTTTCGCAGTTTTGGGTACTTTGGGACTCTGTACACTGGTGCAGTTGAATCTACTGGAAGCTACTAGTCCAGCCGCCTCTGTGCCACAGATCTAGATTGCAATGACTTTTTCTTCAAAGAAGTATAAATAAAGAGGTTCGCGCATGTTTTGTGATGTACTCTAGACTTATTTTCTTCAACGAGGTGACAAGTGTCCAGCGAACGGAATAACTGTAATTAATTATAAATAAGCTCACTGTTAACTGTTACAAAACTGTGACATGAATTGTGAATAAAACGCGACATATTTTCACTCACCTGTTTCTTATAAATCTAGTGGAAATAAAAAAAGATACCGCACAAGTGACGAAATATAGTGACGTACCCCTTACAACGAACAAAAAATGCTTCTTACGAGCCGCGGAAAAGGATCAATGTTTGTCATGATCGGAAACGGAGCAGAACTCTTACTACTCAATAAGAAATCGCACGCAGAAACAACTCATCAACTGACAGCGTATTTGCGCAGCAGAAAGTTAGTGTTAAAACTCATGAGGCGACGAGAGAATATTTCTTCTTTGTTCAGAAAATCCGTAGTAACCAAATACAGAGGTTGTTTTTAGTTCAGATCAGCGAGACAGAAGCGAAAAGAATTCCAACTGATCAGAAATAGTTTGCCAGAAAGACAAAATGAATGGAGTTATGCAAGGACAAGAACATTAGTTTCTTCCACTGACGATGGTCTTAGCAGTCTCGGATTAAGTTTCGCACCACGTCCAAAGTAACCGGAATGTTAGAAAGCTTCTTTCACACTTTGTCTCCCTTTTTGTACGATTCCATTCTCATATTAATTTATGGACAATGACGATCCTTACATCGACCGCCCTCGGGTAACGGATTAGGTTCGTTACACGGGATATCACTGTAATCCAATATGTACAAAGAGCATAAGCCTCTCATCGTCGTTCAATATAAAGGAACAGTAAATCCATAAAAGATGAAAGAGTCAAATAGGAGACCGATAATAAGCGCTCTTCAGAAGTCCCTTCAGCGGAAAAAAGTGACAGGAGAAATGACAAGGTACGGAACACGAGTACTGTATCGGAATATATTTCCCGCAAAAACGAGACCTCCTGAAGTATTGTACAAAGGACAAGAGGCACCATAACTAGGTTGTGAAATATAACGTTTAAGTGTACTAATGAGCTCATCTGTAAAGGCCAAAGGCTAAATATTGACTAACCTCCCTATAGATAAATATGAAGCGCTGTCAACCCCCATATGACCCCTATACAAATAACCATAAGCGCTATCAACCTTGGTGCAAACGCACCACCTACTTTTAAAGTTCAAATGGTTACTGTGCCACAAACCTGAACCTTAGTCATTATTTTTACAAAAAGCGTACTTTCCGTTTTCTTATCTACTCGCTCCACTTCCGCTTCCTAATCATTTTACGCAACAACGAAGAAGCTGGTCCCTTATCTACAAAGAGTCCTTCAGTTTAGTGTTGTAGGGGGAGATTCTACATCTTCGCTGCAGTCCACGCATTTTTAATTCACCTTTCACTTTATCGCTTTCCTCCTCAAACTGGACCCAGTAACATAATAATACAGGAAAATTCACCAGACAAACGAATACTGTTTGTCGCATATATTCACCAGACGAGGATGTACAAACACCGATGAATAAAAAATCCATTAGTGTGCGTTAGATACGTAATCGAAACCGAAATGTTATCAAAGGAGTGCTTAAAATAGCTAAAATCGATTAACAACTTTCGCTAGCGCATCCTAAAACACAGCTCTTCGTGATAAACCACGCAGAGCTGTCCATCTCTCTTCATAAATAAAAGCGTCCTGGCTTTTTACATACAGACAACCCTCTCAAGTCTCTTTTTGTTCTTCAACTTCGTTTTTACTTCACCTCGCTGCCGCAAGCCACAAAGTAAGTATACAAAGTCCCACTGAGGGTATGCAATGAAAAATACTTCGAGTAAAAATAGGATGAGATTCCCTTCCTCAATTTATCTTAATCGGTGGCAGACTTCCGGACCAAAGCCGTGAGAGCAGACATTTCGCTCCCTCCCGATGAGGGACTCAATGGCGTGAATTCAATTTCGTCACCCGTACTCTGCAAGGGGTCTGCAAGGAAAAGTGAGAAGCAATTAAATCCACCGCACCCTAAGACAGATAAAGCTTACCAGTTTCTGGTGGCCAACGCTTATGAGACGGCGCGTACAGACAAAGGAGGGCGAAAATGTAAATATTCCACATGCCATAAACACCCGTAAAAAACGCGGACGTGTACTCCAGCTCAATATTTTCGTCCCACTTCCATTTGCCTTCAGACAACTGTCAAGGATGGGTATGCCCCAAACATTCTCATTAGTCTGCTGATGAAAAACGGAGCAACGACTTTACCTGTCCTAAAATAAACCCAATAACTGTCATGGCTGCACAAAGAACAGTGGCCAGCATGAGGAATTTGAACCGATAAATGACGCCCTCGTAGAAAAGACGCCTCGAGCTGGACATTGCAGGAATGGAAGCTCTTTTGGCGTTTATGTTGCAATACACCCTGTAGATCATGTAAGACAAGAACAAAAAATAGATGCCTGCAGAAATAGCTGCCAGTATCACGAAAGTCACCTAAGAAAAGGAAATCAGAACGCAAAACAGTAGAAAAAGCATGTTTGGGTATTTACAGCAATGTTCGACCCGATTTCCGTTGCCCAAATGGAGAAAAATGGGTTGGATAGCTGAATTCCACGCTCACACATGTCGAATATGAACATACAAATACAACCGAAAGCTACTGAGCTAAGGTTTTTCCAATATGAACTCAAACGGTTCCTTTCAGCGTCATCCTGTCACGAATACAAATGAAATTAGCGATCGTTTCACACAAAAACGGCATGAATTAGACAAAGCTGTCAAAAATTCACCTGGGTCTAGACAGGTTAGCAATGGAAAAAGAGAATACATTAATTGGGCGGTTAGAGCCATTGGTTGTCACAGTGGACGACAAATCAAACAGAAAAGAAGTCAAGCATATCCAAACATATTACCATTAAGTGTTCTCCCGCAAAAATGAGCCAAAAGGACAGCAATGTGGCATAAAATATGCCTTGTTTAATATCATTGATAAGTAGCATGGATGGCATATCGATCCATAAAGTTAAATACTCCAACGGTACTGGAAAAATACATAAAATATTAGTTAGAGGGCATAGCAAAGGTTGAGTTTACTTACGATTCAACAAAGTGAGAGCACAGCCTAATGCTAACAAGGAATACTCCAATAATGCGGCAGGTCTGGATAACAAATTCACCCTTCTCCAAAACCATACAATCAGCGCAATAATACACGGGAAGAATACCGTCTTTAGAGTTACCCAAACTATTGTAAAACCTCCGTTCTGGTTTATCACCTACGTAATACCAAATGTTCCCAAGTTGAAGTATTTTGTGTGTGTGTATTTAATAGAAAAAAAATACTCACCACAAGCCATAAATCTTCCAAAGGACCTAAAGCCCGGTTAGCCTCTTTATCAGGATAAACTGGGAATCTAACATTAAGTAGGTAATAATCATGGTGAAGTGAGCCTAGCTCAAACAGTGGCAGCAGAGAACACTGGTAGTGATGTCCGGGAACCTCCTGATTACCAGTGAAATTTTGCTTTTGAAAAATTATATAATTTATAGGAATGTAAATGCACTCTACCCTTTCAATGGTGCATTCCAATTGGCGATCTTCGGAAGACGACGCATATTCTTTCCAGTCGTCATACAGATCACCCTTGTTCCTATAACCTAATCTCGCTTCTACCGTGACAGGAATTTTTTGTTCTATGAAAGGAATAGATAAGGCAACAACGTTACAAATCCGACTATTTGCTACGTTTTTATCACCATTTACCCAATTCCTCCCATTGTGGATCATACGCTATATCGAAATGCAATACTCCAATAAGATTCTGCATCCATCTTGAGTAGTCTAGCTCAATTCCGTCTCTGGGCAACGGAAGCTTTAGACAAAGATTTGATTATTTTACTCTTAGATCATATACGCCTTGATTTACTTTAAATGTGTACACGATTTGGCTTTCCGACCCGGGCTTATCCATACTTCTGAGATCATCAACAATTTCACAGCTACCATTTCTATAGAACCACTTTGACTTGTTCACCTCCCGATCCAAACACTTGGTTGCCAAGACATTTTGTACGTTCGAAGGGGCTGGGGCTGTAAAATACGAAATAATTTTTTTCAGCAATTACAAACATTCTCTTGTAAAAAAAATTCGGGACCGGAAAAGCCGACGAATGGCCTACAGACGCGATCATTAACGGGTAAGTAAGGAATTTCACGGCCCTTTGTCGGTACTTGGGCGGTGTGGGTGGTCCGGCAGGTAAAGAGGAGACAATGAGGGAGTGTACTACACGTCGACAAGAACAGAGGGGGAAAGGGGAAAAGACCTAAAACATTCCTTTTGAGCAAAACCATGACGATATGATCATGAAGACAAGCAAGCATATACGGATCACGAACTTCAATTACACCAAAAACTGCATATACTTCTTACGAAAACACAAAAAGGCTAGACGTCTAAAATAGTGAAAAGTATAGAGGAAAAGTGTTAGATAATTTAAAGAAGCTGAAAAACAGAATATTTTCGTCCATACGTTTAAGTTCGGCGACTTCGATCGAATAAATTTGCGTTTAGATACTCACTATTGTTTCTAAAGCTTAAAAACTTTAAATAAATGTAAAAATATGGCAGTCGGGGGATTTTAATTACGACAACCAGCTGTACTGGGATATAGTATACGAAAAAGAATGGAGACATTCTGAAGGAGAAAGCAAACGCCGAAAAACAATTACGCATACCAATGAGACCACCGACAAGAAAGCAGACAAGTTGACAAAGCAACAAGCCAACGGTTAGAACGATCAATTTGCGTCCACTGAGATTCTCCACAATAGCTCCTGCCATAGTTTTGCCTTGATTAGCGTCTAGAAAATAAGTACTTGGCACTTAAACACATCCTAACACGAGGATTAATGGGCACGAAGTAAACAAAGGCGCCAAGCGACGCTAAAGTTGAACGTGTGGGAGGAGCACAGTCAAGATTTCTATCACGTGGTTCAGACTAGCCAATCAGAGAAAGAGTAGTTCACGCGCGCGGGGAAAAAGTAATCGAACGAATTTTGTGTCTCATTGAAGCATTTCATTATTAACAAGTGACTGAAGAACGGTGAAATGGCCAATTCGATCAAACCCGTTGATAAAAGCTATTTTGAAGAAAGAACGCAAGAACTCATCGCAAAGTTCCAAGAAGAACAGGAGCAAAAGTCGCAAGTTTTCTTGCGAATCCGCCATGAACTTCAGAAAGAGGTTAGGGGTAGTAATAACGAATAAAGCATGCTAACATTTTGCATTGCTAGATGGAAACTCTTGTTACAAGATTGGACAGAGCTGAAGCGAGGCGAGTGGAGAAAGAAGTCGGCGATTTCGAGCAGTGTCTCCAACACGTGAATTCGACTTTGCAAGAGGCACTGAACGTTGAAGAATCCCTGAGAATTCTGCGGGACAATTTGGCTATCTTAACAACGCAGCTGCCACCGCCTAATTTGTAACGCTCTTTGACGGAAAGATGCGAAGCGTTTTGGTGTACGCAAACCCTTACATGACTTTCGGCTTTTGTGTATCGCCCATTCCTTTTCATGTATCGCTATAAGAAACCTTCCTTTCAGATTACATCTGCATACTATCTAGTTACAGTTTATTTATTCCTTTCGTCAACAGAAACTTAGAACTTTCAGTCTTTTGAAAGAGTGTTCGGAGAGTGTTCTGGGTGATAATTGTCATCACCTCGTAGTCGTTTTCCCAGTGTGTACTCTTAATCCTTTGTGTACCGGAATGTAAATTTCAGTATAGCTTTCTTAGAAAGACTCTACTAACCACAAAAGTAAAATATTCCCTACAAAAGATGCCGTACCGACTTAGTACCCATCGACGTTTTGTACCCAGCGAAGTTTTTTCTAATATATCAATATAATATCGGTAGTTATCCATTGAATTTCGTAATTTTTCTAAATTTACCACTGTTCAACTAACATCGGGTTGTTATGAAAGGAATGTTCATATCTGTGTGTGGCATTTTGATGGCTTTATGTTTTTCGTTGAAAGAAAAGAGAACTTGGATGTTGGGCTCAGTTAGCACGGGCTTGGCTCTGGGATAAGATTTAAAGCGCGCCATTCTTGGTTTGTGTTGACTTGTTTAACACAGCTGTATCATAATGTTTTGGTGAAAAAGAAAAAAAGTTCGCCGGGGAACTTTCGCATTCTGCCAGTGTAACCAACTGTGCTATAGAAACTTATTGCTTCTGACGTGTAACTAGATTGTTTTGGGTTTCTTTTCGATTTTTCGCTGTGAAACAGTATTGTCAAAGCATAAATCGTACAGTACACGACTCAGCAACATTGAAACGCCTCATTCGCGTTATTGAATTATCTTAAACTGAAGTACTAAACTTAGTGTCAGAAGCGTAATTGAGACATGCTATTATCTGAGGCCTTAGCCATTTTGCAGCGAGCAAAATGTCCTTATTTAACCACGGAAGAAGAGTGGTGGGTTGAAAAGATGCTTTACGAGCAAAGCCCTACTCGATCTGGTTTGCTACTCTGGGTTATTTCCAAACTTTCAACGTGTGAAGATGCTGAAATAGACGATACTCTTACAACAGGAGGAGACGTCTCTCGTATTTCCGGCGTGTCTTCTGCTCCGTCCAGTAAAACAGGATTGTCGTCTACTTCGGATGACGGTAGTTATGAATCATCACATTCTTAATGAGGGGCTGCAAGTTTGTGTTCGCCTGATTAATACACTTTTTATGCGTCTCAAAGGAATTCATACGTTTTTACGTGCAACTGGCATATGCCATAAAAACGACACTCAGTTTGTATCCGGAGACGCGTCTAGAAATGAACAGGAAATTATATGGACCCGTTTATTAAACGCTTTGAAGCATATAGGAGTTTCGCCTAATATTGTGCGAGCTGTTTCAGCTTATCTTTCTGAGACAACCTCGGCCGAAAATTTTCTGGTAAGCCAGAAACGATACTTCACAACAGCAGACATTGTTGCAGTTGTAACGGTGATGAATTTTTGTAGGATATCTTCAAAATGAAGGCTGATCTAATGCCTCCTGATCTCGATCAAGAGTACCGAAAACGAGTCAGCGCACGAAAATTGCCCAAGAAACCTGGAGATTTAAACGCCAATTTACAGCGCATTGAAAAAGCTATGAACACGCAACTGCCTACCAAGTCTCATCCCATAGTTGAAACCGACTTGGACTCCATGGCTCAAGCTGTGGGTAAATTGCAGTGTTACGCTGAAGCATTCCAAGAAACTTACAGGCACGAGCTCAAACAACATACGTCGATGAGACCTGTTATTCCTCAAGATCCGGAGAACGTGTTGGCCCAAAAGCTGGGAGAAACTGTCTCATTAGCACAAAACGACGTCTTAGCTTTAGAACAGGTAAAATTATACGCCAAAAAAGGTTTATGGATTGCTAATTCTTGCTTATTTAGGGCTTGAAGCATCGTTTAAAGTTGCAAAACTTGATTGGGGAGATAAAGTCGGTTACAAGTGATTTGCATGCAACAGAAGAGCAGTTAAGAATTTATAAGAAAGAGCTTCAGCTTCTAGACAGGATTGATGAAGACCGAAAACAGAAATGAATTATCTAATTTTGTCAATAATATGTTGTTTCTGTATCTTGATGTATTTGAGTCAAGGTAGCGGGGGCCTGGAGGAGTAAAACGGGCTATTTAAAATAAAGAGGAACTCAACAAACTGTTACAGCGTCATCTAATTTTTGAGAAAAATGTACACATTTCACAAGTTCACGTTCTTTTTTGTTGTTGTCAACACAGTCAATGTAAAAGGATTTCTTTCCAGGACAAAGGATTTAAAAGTATATTTGAGAGCCTACACTGATTTCTTTCCAGGTGGGGTAGGAGGGTGTAACCTTTCCTGTTAGGTATATACACATAACATTGGCGTTCATTTCTCTTGAATATCTGGCCTATTAGGTATGTACAAATGATGTTAGCTTTTCACAGCCAGTTTTCTTACAACAAAACACACCGGAATTTTTTTTTTACTTTTTAAGTTGTCCCACCCCTTTCAAGCCTACGTTCTTTTTAAATGACTCCTCCCGATGTAACAAACGGAAATGCCCCAAACTGAGCATTCATTGGCGTTTTAGGCAAGGCGCACGGATAGTAGAAGTCTTCGGTTTGTAAATGCGTTCGACTTAAAGTGGGTTCCGAAGCAGATCGGTGAATTTTCGGCAAAGAACGTAAGACGTTTTCCAAAACCGTTAAAATCTAGATAAAAATAAAATAAATCGATTAGATTACTACCTATAATTCTCAGTAGAACAAATCGATTTACCTGTCGAAACAAGGGACGATCTTCCCTTGCTACGCTAATGCAGCTTTCGAGTAAATGCCTCAAAGCTTTCGGTGTATCTGACCGTAAGTTACTTAATTCTGGCTTCAAGAGGCCTTGGCCAACCATGAATAGAATCTAAAGTGGTTATACCAAATAGGTTGTCAATTAACGATAGCCAATTACGACAAAAAGTTCTACCTGGTCTTTATTGTTGATGTGGGCGTAAGGCAATGAACCGCTAAATAACTCGTACAAAACGACTCCGAAAGCATATCCGTCTGACTGGAAACTATACGGTGTTTCATCCTTCATCCTTATCACCTCAGGTGCCATCCATAATATAGAACCTGATGTACGTTTTTTCAATGTAAAATAAATTTCGACCCAAATTCACAATTTGCATTGGATATTAAGTTTAACAGGGTACGCTTAAAAACACGCATACACACAACAGCTTTATCATTAGGGAAATTCAGTAAATCGTAGCGTGAACGTAGATTCTAATAGCCTTTTCCACTGGCTACTCTAGAGTACTCTGGAGTACCCTTTTAGACTCCCGAGTAGCGGTGGCGCATTCCACTGGGCCAACCGGAGGCGGAGTCACTCCTGTTGGCGTCCTCCACTGGGACTCTCACTCCGTTTAGAGTAAAAAAGAGTACTCTTCGCTACCCTGACTTCAAAGACGGAGTAGGCTTCCAGAGTGGGTTTTATTGCGCACGAAATATGGATCCAAACAGAGAGATTTATTACTTGCTTTGCTTGAAGAGTCATCTTCCAGTTCCAGCAGTGACAGTGACGAAGAAAATTACCAAGAAATTGTGTGTGCTTCTCAGAAAAAACATGCGAAGAGTTAAAAACCCAGAATTCAAATTTGGTACAAAATGTGCGCAATTATTCATTGTGCAGTATGTAGTATATATGTTCAACATAGAGGCCCAGTTTAATAATTTTGTTAACAGATTAAGTAAGTCCCGATAAAGTACTGAAAAACCGCCATTTATTTGAGTAAAATATTCTAAAAATTGTAAGTTGCGCGGGAAAAAAGCATACATAAGTATGGCTGCCGTTTACTCTGATAATCATAAGCGCCCTCCACTGGGAGTAACGAATCCGAGATCTCGCGGTGGATCCGCAGATTCGGAGTACCCTTTGACAGAGTAGAGTGCTACTCTCAACTACTCTCAGAGTAGCCAGTGGAAAAGGCTATAACTGAACTTACTAACTGAAACTTGACGAGTTCAAACTATAATAAGTTACAATATCCCATTATCTTTTCTGGACTAAGTTTCAAAACTACTCATGTAACAACATCTGAAAGAGTTTAATAGCAATCAACAGAGATCGACACCACGCGCCAATTAATTAATTAAAAAATCGACAACTTATTCAAGACAGAAATAGCAAACGTTAGAAGGTAAATAAAAGAGGACTGACTAAAATTTCATACCAGAAGGTTGTTGAAATTGTTGGGAGCCAGACCATCGCGTCTTAACCGTAGCCAGGCCAAAATCGCCAATTTTGACCGTCATGTCATCATGTAAGAAAATGTTGTTGCTTTTCAGGTCCCGGTGAATAATATTCTTCGCATGTAAATAACTAGCAAAAGAACATTAATATCTCTTCAGACTTGCACAGCTTACTACTTACTCCATGCCTTGCGCCGTCTGCCTTGCGGTCTCAATGAGGTTCCACAGCTCGAATTTCGTCTCCAACACGTGCAAATGTTTGTATAAGCTCGACCCTTCACACCACTGGGTGACAATTGCGAGTTGAGGCTTGCTCACGCAGCCCATGAAGAGTAAAATATTCACGTGCCTAAAACAGCCCCGAGCAATTTAGTTAAAACCCAATTGACCATGTACACTTATATGGTAGTATACATATCTTAAAGTCAATACACTTGAATCCACAATTATACCATTAAATATATAATCCATAATTATACGATTCAATAAATTAAAAGAAATAATGCATAATTTTACGATTCAATAAATTAAATAAATAATGCATAATTATACGATCACTGCAAATTTACCTAGTTTTCCTAAGAACAGCAACTTCATTTTTGAATGCCTGCAGCTGAGCTGGGGTAGGATCCTTCACATTCAATGTTTTCACGGCGACAGGGCCGTGCCAGTGTCCTCGGTACACCGTTCCGAAGGAACCCGAACCAATACGTGGTCCAATGAGGATCTCATCTGCCGGAATCTCCCAGTCTTCAATGGACTCCCTGGACGCCCTCACCTTTTTGCTACTTTCGTCTGCTGAACGAGCTCTGGGGCGCCACTGCCGCAAAGTATTCGTAGGCGACGCCTGTGCACTTTGACTATGTGGAGCTTTGGTGGGCGAATTACCCGGACTGGACGGCGGCTGCGCTTGACCTCCCATGGAATTTCCAGTCACGGCTAACGAACAGGAAAAAAAATAGATAACATAATTGACGCATCCTCCTACCACTGAAAGAAGTTCCCCTTTCAGAGACTAGCCCCCACCGAAAGCGCAAGCTGCAAGTTTACCTTTATAAGATAAGACTATATCAAGCAAAGAGTTACAAACTTAAATCATTTCATGTCAAATAGTTTGAGCTGGTGAAAACAAAAATTAGCAAAAACATGCGCGAGAGATGCAAGGCTTAAAAAGGGTTCGTAAAAAAATCAAACGCACAAGGCGGCAAGGTGAGTCCCATAGCAAACTGCGTTAAGGCCCATGCCCACGGCCACGCTTTTCCGTGCGAACTGCCGCTCGTGGCCGGATTGGTCGAGCTCGAATGGGAAGATGCATGGGGAGGAGGGTGGTTGTGTTGCTCATTGAGCCCTTGACTGTGACTGTGACCCAGTAAGGTGGCCTTATACTGCGCCCAGCGCGACAAACCCAAAAAACCGAGTCCGGATTCTGGTCATAAGTCATCGTCACACCGACAAATCGAATAAAAATAATAGAACGCGGGCAAAACAAAAATGCAAGTCATACAAAACATACGCAAAAACTAAAACAACCATGCTTACACCTCAATCTGAACAACTTTAAATATCTGCGCACCATCACAACAGACTATTTTATTTGCTTTTGGGATCTTACCCGTGCCGGCCAAATTTTGCGCCCGAATGCGATAAGAAAAATCTTCCAAGCCTGCCGCATCACCGCCCTGGCTCACGAAATTGTAACATACGTTAGGGGCGGAGGTGGACCGTTCTCGGTGCGCTAAAGGTCCCGGCACTCGTCGGTTAGTATTCTGGTACGGTGAACGGCACGGTCCCGTAAAGCTAGGCCCTACCGTTCCATAGAACGCGGGTAGCATTCCGTCCGGGTCTTCGCACGACAAAAGCCTATTAAGAAATGAAAATTAAACTAAATATATACATACGAACAAAAACAATATAAATTAAATGGATAAATAACATTAATATTTTCTGCCGAAATAATTCAACTTATTCTGGTTATAAAAACATGAATACTGGGTATAAAAAGTACAGAGCTAACCCCCGAATAGCACATAGTTTTCCATCCACTGCTGGCATTGTCTGCCACAACTCCAGTACTTCACGATCGCTTTTAGCAGTGAATGGACGTCATCGTATGCACTCTGTCTTCTTTATCACATTGCTGCTCTTTGTTTGGTACTGTCCGGTGCAGCATTATTAATAATATACTAAAACTACATCACGATGCGTAAGAATGAATGATTCTGGAATGACAATGATTCCTAAAAAATTGAAAGTGGGGAAAACGCGAGTTCAGCCGAGTATAACCCTAACGGTAAGCTATTTACAAATGGTTTGCAGCTTTTTTTACGCTCCCAACTCTGGAATTCTTCTATATGTTTTACTGTGCTATTTTTGTTTTGTTGTAATGATGGTACTGATTCGGCAAAAGCGTTGCGTACAGCACTGCGACTGAATTAGGATTTCGCGCATGAATTAGGATTGTGTTTTGCAACTTACATTTGGAGCAACGTATTTTCGTGCATCTGAGTGAGGTGACACAAAGGTGGTACAGCGGCAGCACAGCGTTGGTGGAACCTATAGCCGCAAGTACGGCATAGAAATCCTTGAAATAACAAACGGCGACAGGCTTCGCAATACGCTAGAGAAAAAAATGTTTTGCGCACCTAGACATACGAAAGCAAATACACAACATTAGCAAATTACGCGCTCCAACGACTCTTTTTTAGAAATTCTGAAACTGTAACTTACAAAATTGTGAGAAATGCTCGTAGTGACTGGAAACTTATCACGGATTTTGACATGAATTTCTTCTCCCTCCAGTGAGGAAATATCTGCTTCCCAATTCACCAGAATTTGCTACAAGAGAGAAAAAAAAAGACAAATCACTCCTTCCAATTCTGCTTAAACAAAATGGCACTAGGCTGGCGAAACTTACGTCACTGCCCGCCTTTCTGTACACTGCACACATGGTACATTCCAATTTCCTGAGCTTCATCGCTTTGGCGAGTGCTTCACGCACGGTTTGTCCCGGCCGGACTTGTACTGTAGTTCGCTGCTCATTAGGCAAATAAGCTCGCACGACCGACTTTAAAGGAGACCGCGGTGGAACAGGATTGACTGGCTTGTTCACCGTTTCTTCGAGCGACAACCCGACTCCTAAGCCTGTACCATTACTAGGCTGATTCCCAGCTACAAGTCACAAGTAGTCAAAACCATTTCATTAAGAAATAACTATAATAATAATATCGCTTACGATGAATATCGTCGTTTTCGTGTGGCGTTTGTCGTCCATTGGATACGATGCTTAATCTTTCCAGTAAGACCTGCTCCCGCATTTTGAATTCGTGAAGTTTGCTGGTCAAATCATTGTATTCGGCTAAATACATTGAAGGCGGATGTTGAAAGCCAGCAAAGCGAGCGTTAAGGGCGTCAATGTTTTCTTTGGTGAGGCGGATAACACTCTGAATGTTGCGCAACTGAAAGAAACAAGAAAACAAAGTCAACTGTAACATTTTGTTCAGAAAGAAAAGGAAGGTTAAGGGGCGAGAAAACGTTGCCTAGATCATTATGCCCAGGCTAAACAGGAGGACACGGTGACCACCTGCTTCACGTGTACCAATTAGAACGGCATGCGTCTTAAACGACACCCGAAGGCGTTTGGGCCAGTTCGGCTAAGACAGGACATATGTGTAGCGTATAGTGAAGAAAAAGACGGGAAAAGGGTTACGAACGTAAGTTGTCTATAAGCAATAATTACTAAGAAGCCAACACGAGCCTTATCTGTCACGTAAGCTGCACCGAACTTCGAACCTCATAAGAGATGGAATGCTTCTACATTCCTAACGTCGAAGTCTTTGGCTGCGAGAATCATTGAGACTTAATTAATGATAAGGTCAATACTTCTCCTCATACAAAACCCGGGCGGTAAACCACAAAAAAAATGACGGAACAGGAAACACTGCCGACGCAGAAAATGTCTCGTACAAGGGCTGTAAACGATTTACTTCAATTCCGTAAGGTTATAAAACAGGCAAACTGACTATTCCAATGTACAATGGGAATATCTCTTCAACACAAATTAAGAACCCAATACCAAAACAAAAACAAGCAAAGACGATTGGAAGGGGGATGTCAAGATTTCTTTTCCTCACAGTAATAGTTGTTTAAGGAGGAAATTGTAAATTTAAAGATAAGGAAAGTTACTTCATCTTGTACTGTTCCCGTTTCTTCGATCCGCATTTGCTTTTTGGGGCTCGGAAGGGCCAAAGTAGACATAGCACTGTTATCAAAAAACTTTCCACCAACAATCGCCATATTTTCCCATTTTGAACTGCGAATTAAGGACCCCAGGTCAGATGATTCATCCAGTATAACGGTATTCGTTGTTCAGGTTCTAGTATGAACCCATTTTTGTTTGTGACTGGGTTGCGATTGACTGTGACGAGTGAAAACATCTACTCGTTACCGCGGGAAGAAGTGGAAGAGTTAGTTACTCAAGTACTATTCGCTTAACAGATTTAAGGTTAGTCTTACCTGGTAAGCTCGAATTACTTGCAGAAAGGCTTGGGAATTCTAATTGGGTTTGCTTTATTCAGGTCCAAACGGGCGTGCTAACGACGTCAGAATCCCAGGAATATTGCATAACTGAGTGAGTGGCAACAATAATAATAACACTTGGCGGAGTCATGGGCTGTAATAAAAGAAACTTTGTTTCAAGTAATTAAGCTAGGCCATAAAATAAGTAAGAATGTCCTACCTTTCCACTTGAAAGCGTAACTTCTTTAAGATTCAAACCTTCAACCTTTTTAATGAGGTTAATCCTACATTGCCGTCGCCAAGGTCAACTATACTAGAGTCCGAAAATTTCTGTACGAAGTGTGTAAAATATTACAAATATTCTGAAAATACGGTGTTGCCGATACCGCTCGCGTACTTGCAGCACGTCCTTGTGTACTTATATAATTTGTTGAACTTCACAAATCACTGTTCGATTAGCAATAGAGTGTGTAGATAATTAGCATTATTTCATGGTTGGGTACTGCTGCACTGCTTAATCTGTACGACAGCTGACATGTAAATTCAGCATCAGTCTCCATGGTCATTGGTGCCACGTCTCCCATTATTTGGTCACCTATTTTATACGAATTTTAAACTTCATGACTGTTATTATTGTATTATTGTTTATCTTTTTTGTTTTGTATTCGCTTTGCACTTATACACGACAAATCTGCGAAAGTGTAAGTGTAAAGGAGGATTAGTATAATGCTTTGTTAGTTTAAGGTTCATGCTGTTGACTTCAAGCTTGAATAAATTAAAGTCACTCGTAGATGTTTTTCATTCATGTTTACAATTTTTTAGAGCACAGAAATGGATCTGGAACACGACCAACTAGCAACGGAGCAACCAGAGAGCCACATTGACAAGTCGAACGTGTCCGAAGAAGCAGATCACTCATCACGTAAGAAAACGCATCGCAGAAAGCCTGGTGGCAAGCGCAAGAAGGAAAAGCGCACCACCAAAGATCTCCTAGACGATGATGACCTAAGCAGTAAAGAAGCCGGTTCGGAAGAAGTGTTCAGTGATCCAGAAGTCCCTTACCAACCCCCGTTACGCAAACTACGCCCCACAGTCGTTCCCAAAGCCCCACAAAATTCCACTCAATTCATCATCGATGATCACGAAAATTGCGACCAGTTTATCAGTTTCGAACACGATGGAGCCCTCAAACTAACGCCACCCAATCCCACGTTCGTTGCTGAAGGCGAAGTATCCATGTCCGGCGACCCTGAACCCTCCCTGTCCATGACCTATCTGCAGAACGATTTCGAGAACGTGTACAGTACTGCGCGTCACGATGAAGTCCTTGACTGGCCCGCTGAACTCCTGGTCGAGAAAATTGCGTCCTTGGAAGATCGCGTCAAGTACCTGGAGCAGCAAGTGGAACTGTACGACCCTCTCACGTACATGGATCGGCTCCAGCAACGCTTGCTCTTATTGCAGGAAGAGAACAAACGCCTTAAGGAGATATCCACACGTTGCCCTATCCACGGTCGACGTAAACGCCATTCCCGTCCTCCAACCACCAAAAATTCCCCCGCAAACTACGAGACGTACAAATCCCCCACTTACTCCCTGTCTCCCGCTGTTGGTACTCTTGCACATTCACCTAATGTTAATCCTAACACCAGCCCGAACAGCCATAAAGTTACAAAAGAAATACAGAATGTGTAATTTGTTGGATGTAACAAGTGTGTAAAATAGAAACACGGGAGATAACCGGTCACCCATTTGTCAACAGTTTTTTTTATTTACTTTCATTTTGTCCATTTATATTCCGCGCCTTCATAATTCTTTTTTTAAGTATTAACGTTCCTTTCTCACACTTGTCTCCATAATGTTTTTTTGGAGTGGTCCTAATCCCTACACACGACGAAGGGTTCTTTCAGGAGCTGCAATTCTTCCTAATGGGAGGATGACAGAAAATATTCAACAAGAATCACTTTTTCGAACTTCACATGTTAAATAGGGACAGGAAAGTTGCGAAACCAAAACAAGAGCTACCTTGCACTTTCATAGGAATAAATAAACCTACAGATGTACACAATTAGAAACACACGTTCTTTAAAACACGAGAAAGAAATTCTCTTTTGCCGCTCCTTGAGAATGACACGTGCCATGTTTTAAATTTATCTTTCTTTTTTCTTCTAAAAGTAACTGACATAACCTCCTTTCCGGTTACACTTGTTGATCCGTCTTGTAAAAGCACAAAGCAAGTACAAGTACACGTAAAAAAATCCGAGACTAGAGGTTATCTTGCATAATATTTCTTGATCCTCTTAGAAATTGACAATCCCAACGCTGATTCCAGCTCGTTCGGTTTAAACCTGCAGATGAAGTTTCTCTTCCGTGCGACTGTTCAAGCCAGGGGAACCTGTCCAACAAAAAGCAGAATCTATTAACCTCGGAAAACGAACGTACAACACAATAATTGTGTTAGTGTCAAAACCCACAAAACCTGTGCCACAAATTACCATGCGATGTTAAACTGCGCTTAATGTCTAAGACAGTAACTTGGGATACACTGTACAGAACTCAACTTAAACCACACCAAAGGTAGAAATGGAATGCGAGCCCCTTTTCCAGTGTGTGAAGTGTGTGGGGTGAGAGTGAACTGGTGCAAGCGTCGGTGTTATCGCAAACGGTGTTAGTTCAGAGAAATGGAAGTCACACGTAATGGCGAAAAAAGGAACAATTTATTACCATCCGTGATACCACGCCCAACATGCAGCATGCTTCATGGAATGTTTGATAAACTTCACCAGCCTAGCAAAGAACCTTCTCAGAGTTTCCGAACACAACGAACAACATATTCTCTAAACTCCTTTAAAGCTACCCGTTCTATTCACAATGGACGTTTGACCATATCTGCTTCGTGTTACTACTTTCGTAGACAATTCTTTATTGACGTTTGTCCTTCATGTGAGAATGGCCAAATTGCAAATATTATTTTATAAATGACTAAACTAAATTCTAAGAAATTGCAAAATAAATATTTTAACTGAAAAACCGTAATCGCTGTATAAAATTCCCTCAAATCTTCCCAAGGTGCGCGAAATTTAAAATTTGCGTTATGAATTTCGTCACGACCGACAGAGCAATTTCAGACATAGTATTTCCATGAATTAGAGTTTCGCTTTTAGGTTAGAAGAGAGAACGAGCGATTTTTTTGGTTTCCCGACTCGGAGCTGGGAATGTGTGGGGCCAAAGCTTACCTGAAGCCATGCTATAAAGAAGTTGCTGGAAATCGGCGAGTTCTTTGTTGAGCGCATCCATGTCCGTGACGGACGCGTAAGGTAGGTTGTCAGAAATGGCGACAGCCGGGGTGTGTGTAACGTTGGGGTCGGTTTCGTGCGGGGAAACAGAAGGAGCAACCGAAGGGAGTGATACTGAGTGAGCAGAGCAACTAGATTGAGAACAAGGCTCATGCAAAGGCGGACTACGCCCAGGTAAAGACAAAAGGTCGCTTGCGTCAGGCACCGTTCCGCTGCCAGCCAGCGGTGGCGACTGGTCTGCCAGTCCACCGTCACCCACCTGATCTGAAGCCACGCCATTGTTGACCGTACTGCTACTTGCGCTGCTGATAGCATTGAGGGAATGACTGGAAGGCGTGGCGAGCGCGGAAGAAGGTGAACCCACACCACCTCCAGTACTAATACGGATCTTGTCTTTGGAAATGGTAATGCCAAACTTGACGTTCTGGGGCCCTGGTTTCATTTCCAGGCTAATGGGCTGACCGTGTTCGACAGCTGTCAGCTGGGAAGTGGCCAACGCGGAGGGGTTAATCACCACCGGCGCGGGTGGGCGGATCGTTTCCTTTTTGGGAGGGACGACCGGTTTGTTGGGCGGAACCGGGGGCGGGGCGCCCCTTAGGGGCGAAGGGGCATTCTTTCGAGGGGTGGAAGGTTGGGCGGTGGTACTGGCCGTCACATGGAAGGTAACTTTCCCACCTTGGCTTGTCGTATAGACTTTGGAACCACCGGAGGCGGATACCGTGACGCGAGGAGACACTTGGACACCCTGAGGCGGGGAAGGGAGTGGAACGGGACTTCTGGAACTGGTGGGAGGGTCTGACACGAGGCGTGAGCTGTTCGCGGTACTCTGAATAAAATTACCAGGCTTGTATAAGAAATGTTTCCGGTTTATAGGATCCATATGTTTTCCTTTCATTTTTTTTTGGCCAACAATGAATCGTTTATAAGTATCTGTGACGTGAGAGGGTAATTACACTTACGGTCGAATTTTCGCTGGAAGAAGTAACAACTTCGGTAGCTAGCAGTCGTTGGGCAAGGATGCTTGGGGTCGGTAACGGCCGTTGCTCCAGACTCCGCAGGTCCGAACCTGACGAACTGTACTGGACGTTCCGGATTCCACCGCCAGGGCTAACAGCACGGGCGATACCGGTCGCTGTTAAAGAACCGAAAACGATTGTTAGTAATTGTCATGTATAGTACAAGCACATTTCAGCGTCGAACGCACAGAACGTTTATACAGTAGAACTCAAGACTTGTATCAACCAGCCGGGACCAATGTGGTTGGCAAGTCAGATAGTTGACAGTCGATCACATAAGTTTAAAGCAGTACGTATTTGGTACTAAATTCTAAAAACGAACTGCTAGTGGAGGATGAATTGCATTTTTCCTTTTTGATTATTCTTCGATGAGACAATTATGAGTCAACCACGCAACGGCTTTGTATAGAGGCTTAATTATTGACAAAGCAACTCCAAAACACGTTCTTGAAAAAGAATGTGACGTCAAACATGAACCTCATTGATAAACAACTACATTATTCAACGGAAACACCATCCTCTTGTTCAAGTAATGAAAATGACCATGAAAACTAGTTTATGGATTCCAGAATCCCTAGACCAATAAATGAGCACCACTGCAGTGAGACAAAAAATGCATAGTACCGTGACGTCATTGAGTAGAGAACTAAGTTCCTAGTGTGGCACTCAAACGCTATTCAGTCTTACCAGCTAAAAACGCTATAAGTGTTGTAGTTGCACTGTGTTCAGTATCAAGCACCTAGCTCAGTGCCGTGACGTCACAGGGCTGACAAGTGAGAATTCGGAAACGCACCGAAAGGGCACTTATTGCTCCTAAATGTAAACACTATAAGAATGAGAAGGAGATTTACTTGGCCCAGCGACAGGAACACTGCTAACTGTCGCAGTAGGCTGCACAAGTTTGCCGGTTGTGAGTACGACGTGGCTGTGTGGCGCCACAGGTTGACCGTCTTCAACGGCAGGTGAGGCTCCTCGAATCCAGCCTGTTGGTCGGGGAGGAGAAGCTGCAGCAACGCTCACTAACATCGGCGTAAGAAATATGAAGAGAACATAAACAATGTGTCTGACGTACCTGTAGGGAGGGTTCTAGGGGGCGTTGGGGGTACGGCAGGTTTAGCAGCCAGTAAAGGTGGAGAAACGTTCGCCATATGGGTTCCGGAAGACGCAGGTGCTAAGGCACGCCCTAATGTGGCTCTTGGCGGCGATGTTCCCAAGAATGCTCCAGCATCTGGGTGTTGTTTGCGTAGGAAGTCTATTTCTTGCTGCAGTTTTTCTACCATTATCTCTAGTTCACGGGATCTACAACAACAATAAGAGTTAGTAATCTGTCCACCGAATGCCTTGGTTTTCTCATTTACCGCTTTTCTTCTCTCATTAGCTGTCCTTTAAGTTGCGCCCGTTCTCCGTCGAAATCTGCGAGTTGTTTCTCCAATTCTGCTTCCATCTGCAGAGCCTTTTTGCTCTCTTCCTCTAATCCTTCGGCCATACTGTCGACTCTCCCTTTTTCTTCTGACAGAATCTAAACACAGAGAAAGGGAATATTACAGTGTGAAAATAATGCGGCGCGCCTACTTCAATGTTAAAAGAACATTGAAAATAGCCAGACCTTACATTTTACACAAAAGGAGAACTTTTTCAACGTAGCGACGCGCTCGCTACTCAATTTTAACAGTCAACGCAGAAAGCAGATACGATTTTCTCACTTAGCTTAACACGAAAACAACGAGCATTAAGGCTGCCAAAACTGGCAAAACGCATTTGCCACTACTTACGTGCGCCAAATCTTCCGACCGCTTCCTTTCTTCGACATATTTCATAATAATCTTCTTCCGTTCCGCCAACAGCAGTAACACAATTTGCTTTTGTTTTTCCCGTTCCGCGTCACAGGTTTCTTGCAATTTCTTCAGATCCTTTTCCAGCTTTTTCTTCGTTTGCCGCTCAAATTCCAACTCCTGACAGTTGAAGGGGAAGACAAAGCACGACATTAAAAAGCGTTTTAGACGATTGACGTCATCTAGAACTTGAAAACATAAAGAACTCTGGCACGTCTCATAACCACTCCTGGACTACAAAAGCTTTCCTTCTATTACCTTCTTGCCGCTTTTAATCACAAAATCGTTTCTACCGAAACTTTTATTACCGCTTTCAGGCATTTGATAACTCATTCCTCCCCGAGCCATTTACCATCTAAACCTTAATAACTCTGAATGAAAAGAAGTTTCACTACAAGCCAACAGAAATTCTAAAGAAAACAAAACATTCTTCTTCAGATTTTCTTGCCATTCATAGCTAATCATAGTTCATTTCTTTTCATTCACAGACCGGTTTTGTTGCTATTTTCCGCAACAGTGACTAAACAGAACATTTCAAGAGCAACAATCCGAAACTGAAGGGAAAGCCGGCAGCATTACCCTGGCATGCCTGGCCTCGGATTCCTCTAGGACTTGCATCAACCGTTGATTGGATTTGCGGTATTCGGCCAATAACGCGTCCCGTGCAGCTCGGAAGCCTTCCGTTAGAACTTGCGCTTGATTATCCTCGCCAACATTTGCTACCGTATTGGACGAACTGGCATTATTGGCTAGTTTGTTATCCCTTTGTAACGCCGTGTAAGGATCGCCCAGCGTAGCTCGACCGTAACGAGCTTGGATCAGCAATTTTTTTACCCGTTCCGCCTGAAATACAGGAAAAATGAATTCGTTAGCAACAGTCTAGTTTAAGTTAGCACACTACAACCGCAACGCTGCGTACTTTGCTATCCTAAGGATACAATTAGGGGAAATATTTATGGCATTACACTAACGTGTTACAAATGGCTCTTGAAGCCTTGGAGTGTCTACAGGAATAGGACTTTCAACACGTACAGACCTTTTTCCTTCCGAGAGCCTCGCACAGCGGAAACTCAAATAATGCAACACGCAAAAGTAACGCAAGGCAAGAGTGCAAGGAAACATTTTTTTGTTTCTCATTTTGAAAACGTGAAAATTTGCTTATTACGAAGTGAACACTTCTAGTTTCCTGGTAAAAAGAACTGCATGCTACGAACGTAAAAAAATAAGATTTTTTGTAGTTCAATTTTCAGCGTGAAGAAGATAACTAAGCAAGCTCAGCGAACCTTACACCGCACAAAAATAAAGCCAAGGTCACTGAAAAATAGTTAATGGTCCAGAAATGAAAACTGTCTAGAAAAGTTGACGCCTACCAACGAACAGTGAATCGTCTCCTAATCATCAATGGTACTAGAAAATAATTGATGCGACGAACTTTCCTTTTTTCTTATGCTTTTCTCGCGTTGCACTTTCACAAATTATTAGAATTAATAAGTACTGCCTGGAATAATAACTCAAAATATGCCGACACGACAGAAACTATAAAAAATACTACTCAGTAGCGAGCTTCCAGAACACAGACAAAAAAATAGTGGCGCCACAAAAATCTACCAAATGTAAAAGGAGGTTTCGGCACTTTTTGGAAGCTATTGCATTAAAGTAAAACGGATCATTTTTCTTTTAAAATTGAGTTTGACAGAAAAATATACCTTAAGTGTAGCTATGACTATGTCTTTGGCTTGCAGTTCAGCTTCCAGTACTGCCTGGATTTTCAAGAGGTCCGCTTTGCTTAGGTCCAGCTTGGGGTTCCGCTAAGAAATAAACAGAATTAAAATCAGAATAAATCGGAATAAAATCAGAAAGGCAATATACTTTTAGTGTAGTACACGGCAACTTGTCATCCTCTGTGACGCCTTTTTCGCTGCTATTATCGACAGGTTGGTTTGACGGAGATGTATGTGATCCATAACGGTTGGAAATCGTGTAACTGGGCGAAGGATCGGCCGAAGCCATAATGTTATTTTTTCCCGTCACTTTTCCCCCACTAAAACGTAGTCAATTAAGACGCATCCACTTAATTTGTCGGGAAATAAAACGGGCAGCGATAAAATATTCCTTGGTCAAGTTCAAGGGCAAAAGGAAATGAGATTCGTTCAGGCGTAAACGAACATTCATAAGAATATTTATGGAAAATAAATAGCTATATAGGGCCAGGACGTGGTTAGCTATCGGTAACCAATATAGGGCACAATCTCTGAAAAGAAGAAGCCATCGCTGTAAAAATAATAATAAAGTCAGACGATGAAAAAAGCGTCGAAATCCGGATGACAGTTTCACGAAAAGTATCTGTTCCACAACTTGTAACAGCTGCACTTTAGATCGTTCCACTTCGTGTGCACTACATATTCGCTTATAACGTTAAGATCTCATACTTCTTGCACTGAAGATCACTGATTATTTAGAAACCATTGACGCCCACTAGTCGAGCAGTCTTTTACTGTCATCCGCCATTCCCCACTCCACCAGTGCCACCTATTAATGAATTCAGCAAGTGCCTAAAAAATTACTGAGAGTAAAATGACCAAACTATATATCGGGGTTGTAGCTCAGTGGTAGAGCGCTCGCTTCGCATGTGAGAGGCCCGGGGTTCAATCCCCCGCAGCTCCAATTTTTTTTCACTCGTCAAGCAAAAGCCTGCCATGATTAAGGTTGACATGTTTTTAGGACAACGTAGAGCTTTTAGCTGATATTTTTTTTTTACATTCTCCACTTTCTCTTGGGTTTGCTCTGTAAAATATTTTTATTTATTAGTTAACAAAACAAACCAAAAATAAACTACGTAAGAAAAAATATCAGCTGTGGAACGGTCACAGCTTTAGCAGGAGGATTTCTACTATGGAGATAGATAACGTTGTTAAAAATTTACATTTAAAAAAATTCTACAAGCCATTGGAATACAATGTGTCAATATTTTTACATGATTTTAATGATTATATGGCAACAAGTCGCCGATTTTTAATATGACAAGTTTCAACTAATTTATTTAACAAGCGACGGCACGTTTAGACAGATATTCAAAAACTTTACTCACTGATAGATACACAACTTCGTTATTCAACAGATTATGAATTTCCACTTGAGGGACATCTTCTATCGATCGTTTGCCAAAAACTAAAATAAACGGAAAACCAGTTTTTTTCGCCTCCATAATTTTTTTCCCTAGAGTAAAACCAGGGCGATCGTCAACTAGTACATCATTCCTGAATGACGGAAGTTGATCTAAGATCTTAGCCACGTGCCATCCTAAGGAAATGGCGTCCTCTTCCTTGCTACCACCCTACACGTCGTTAAGTCATGTTAAAGATATTTCCATAAGGATAAGCTCGTGATTACCTTGGGGAGTAGTACGCATATTTGGTAAGGCGCGATAGCCTGTGGCCACCGAATCTCTTCTTCGGTACATAGCGCCTCAACAGCTGCAGCAATAAGTCTGCTAACTCCTATACCGTAGCAACCCATTTGGCAGACACTACTTTTGCCACGATTATTCACAAAGTATGCACCTAGAGCGTCTGAGTACTTTGTGCCCAACAAAAAGGCGTGGCCAACCTAACCAGAAAGAATAACTGTACAAAATAACAATAATCAGTTAAACGCTTTTTCCTTACTTCAACTCCTTTACTGATTTCCAATTCTGACGTACACTTCGGGCATTTTTCTTCAGGGCACAGTTCTAAATTAGCCGCATACCCACATTTTGAGCAACATTTTAATGTGTCCTCGCCCACTGTGCAAGGGTAATGGTACTCATGAGATAGACTGCCTCCAATGTTTCCAGTATCCCCTAGAACTACAAAGACGTTACTAAAACTGCCGGCACAAGATCAAACGAGAGGTTACCTTTAACGTACGGAACGCCAAGGCGCTGAAATATACGATCATACGCTGAGCAAATCAGTTCATACGTTGCTTTGGCAGCTTCAACGCTTTCGTCGAACGTATACAAGTCTTTCATAATAAACTCGCGACTTCTTAGGAGTCCAAAACGAGGCCGAGCTTCGTCACGATATTTATTCGTAGTCTGATATAATAGAAGAGGCAGTCTTTTGTAGTTGAGACCTGGAAGTGTAGCGACTAGCTCTGTTATTGCTTCTTCGTGCGTCTGAAATGTAAGAGAACAAAAGAATTAACGCACAGCTCAATAATACACTGAGTAACGTTCTGCTTTACTCAGAACGGATCTCAGCCCGGAAACGTTCTATTACCCGGATTTAAAGAATGTTAAATGAACGTTAAATGAATGTTGAATGAATAAATAAACGAACACGAATTAACGTAAACGGTATCCAATATTCGTGTGTATACCCAATATTTACCGGACTGAGTGTGTATAATCTTTGATGCCTATCTTCCACTGAGAACAATTCTGGCCCAGCGGAATCCCATCTACCTACACGTACAAAACTCATTTGTACATAACACGTAAAAGTAACATAGTCTTTCGATATACCACACAATTGAAGATTTACCTGTCTTTTCCCACAAGTCTTTCGATGTCAACGACGGTAAACTTAATTTCTGACAGCCCACTCGCTGTAATTCGGAATCAATAACGGTAGAGATCTTTTCCAAAGCTCTTAAGCCCAACGGCAAAAATGCAAACATTCCCGGACTGTTCTGTTTCACAATCCCCATTTCGGTAAAAAGCTAAGAAAAATCTTGGGTAGACACGTACGAGATCATGCAATTCTTGCTACTTTCTGGCTTTTGGCAAGAGGTTCCGAGTCTTTGGTGAATGGAGCCGAATCCTTAGGTGCAAGATTTATGGGCTGAAAGAGTTTAGAAACTGAGGCAATATTTCGCACACCGTAAGGTGTTAGCCAACTTCCTAATCTCGAAGGATCGAAGCATTTTACACACCGCATTTTCCTGAGTGTTCGATATTTGTTTTCAGTAAACCTTGCCAAGCGCCTGTAAATACAAGCACGTGGTGTGGATCAGGTAAACAAAACACGACTCCATAAAAAGTGAAATGCGAAATATTTATAAAAAAATAGAGAATTCGACAACGGGGTATGATTTGAAATTAACTAACACCGCGTTCAATAGTATGTTAATAAATAATTATATTAAATTTTTACTGAATTAAGTACAGTAGAATTTCAAACAAGTTGGTATAAAAATGGTGACGAAAAAATGCGTTAAGAAAATTCGTCCTTCGGAGATTCGAAAGTTCCTCTTTTCGATTTTTGAAAAGATTTATGCAGTCAACTAGTTTTTACACAGTAATCCGACATAATATATTCTTAATAGTTTGTTTAATTTTAGTTTTATCATTATATAGAATAATTTCGTCTCGTGCCGACAATTAGCCTTTTTACTTTATTCAGCTAAATTACCTTTTCCTTAAGTATTTTAACAAATATTTTTTTAAAATTTACTAAATTGAGAGTTTGCTCAGGGGCAATCCAATAACTTCAAGTCAAGAATTTGCGGTGATGTGTAATTCTTGGAACTGCAAAATTTAAATTCTTTTTCTCATTGTCCGGGAATTTTTTATATAATAAAACGTGACTGGTATAATAAAAAATTATAAGTTGTATAATAAATAGTATTGCAATTAAAATGTATACTTTTTATTGCCGCGCCAGACCTGTTAATTTTCCCATTTTGTTACGGATTTACGGAACTGTAGTGTATCAACCCAATCGTATTCCGATTTGCCCTTCGCGATTCCAATTTCTTGAAGTCACAAGCGAAGCTGCTGCCGCCGCTTGAGTCATATGACCAGTAGCCCGTAAACCCAGAAATACCATAGTGATAACATTGGGTTTACCAGTTCCTTAAAATATAAAAGAAAATGCCAATTTGCGGTCCAAAGTGCTCGCTTTGCGGATTAATCGTAAGCGTGTGGGGAATTATCCAATTGGTATGTATTTTTACCACCTAATGCGGAAACAGTCTTTCGTACAAAGTGTATTTATACGTTTACTAATATTGCAGGTGCTTATGGGTGTATTTTTCTACACTCACAATGTCGCGTTAGCAGAAGATCTCCCTCTTCACGAAGTTTACAATAGCACAGAGCAATTACAAATGGACATCAACGCCGGATACCAGCAGGTAAACGAAAGAGAAATCTTGTTAATGAAAAAACTAATAAGCTGTACTTGAAGAACGCGTACAATTGCTGGATTGCGGCCCTTTTGTACGTCGTAACCCTGTGCGTCTCTCTACACCAGTTTTACATGAACAACCGGTCAACTTACGCAGTCTAAATGTCGCAATCTGCATAAAACTTGCTTCATTCCAATCTATGTGTTAATATGTTTAAAAAGTCCCAGATTTGTTGTAAATGCGTAGAAAGAAATTCTTTCCTTTAAATACAGTCTTAGATACATGACGCTGTGGATAACTGTCAAAAGCTCAGCTGCAAAAGCAAGTGATACATAGTTTTAATAAGGTTCACTAGAAAATTTGGCATGGAGGAATTGCGAGACCGTATCTTACAATATCATCGATCATGCGTAAAAATTATACGCATCCAGTTAGCACTTTGGAGAAAAAAAGGTCTCAATCTGGAAGTACTAACTCAAGCTTTGCGTTTATAAATCTTGTTCATGAGTTGCATAAATAAGCTTTCCGGAATATCTTTGCAATTGCCAATGGCGGAGGTTAACTCTGCAAACGTTTCTTCCTCAAACTTGGCGAAAAGCGAAGGAATCTCCAATTGCCGGTACACCTCTTTGACTCGCTCGACATCGCTCTCGTCGTGGGATCCGTAACACTCCTTAATGGCAGAAAAGGTCACGGAGATTCACACAAATATGGTTCGTTACTTGTAAAATAGCTTTCTCAGGGTCGCTAGCCTTCAGCAGCGCTTGTACAACAAGCCACGTACATTTTCCGTCTTGGATATCCGTGCCAATTTTGCCTGTAGACTTCGGGTCACCGAAGCAATCGAGATAGTCATCCTGTACCTGGAAAAAGTTGCCCATTCGCAAGAGTACTGCTTCTGCTTGCTGGAATATCTCAGGGTTATCAATTCCGACCTTTTTTGAAACACGAAAGAGTCAAAGGGTACAAATTTAAGTGGAAAGAAACCAAATTACCATATGCATGCCTAAGGCCACAGGCAAATAGAAGGAGTAGTAAGCTGTCTTATACTGAGCGATAGCATCATAAAGCACTGGGGTAAATTGCGACAAATTCGGCTTTGAATCTTTGTCTGGTGCGGACTGTAGATCTAAAGCTTGTCCTAAAGCTGTCTTCATTGTCATCTAGAACGAATTGGGCGGTTATTAACACGTTTCAATGTAAATATTTTAATTACTTCGTGAAAAAGATCTACAACACCAATGTAATACGGCTCGTCTCTGCAATATAGGTTTAAGAGCTTATAAACAGCACAATCGAGTAAAACGGCGTCGTTGAAAGCTTTAACACCTAGATTATGGGTCAGGTACCAGCACGGCTGTCCTCTTCGTGTATGAGATCCATCCATGATGTCGTCAGCAACCAAGAAGAAGGCTTGCATCTATTAAATGGGTTTGAGGTATGAAGACAAGAGCGGAAGTTTGCATATTACGATTTCCAAGGCCCAGCCTAAGATCATGGCCTTTTTAAGAGCACTGGGAGACTGTTCGTTAGCTAGGATGGTGTAAGAACTGACTACCGTTAGTCCACGGTTTAGTTTCCCACCTTTTACATTTCCTTCTAATACCTGTAAATAAGAATAGTAAGCATAATACTGAGTTAAAATTTCTTTTACCTTTCCAAGCCATTCTGCCATGCTCGATATTCGCGGGTCATGATACGATTCAACTAAAGAGGCTTTAACTTCAGGGAAGGTGGCAATAAATTCTTGCTCCAGATTCAAAGCCTCACTATATTTTGCCATTGTATTTCTTTGCCACGGTGATCCAACTCGAAAATTACGTACTGGGGTAATGCTACGACACGAAATTAATTTGGGAGCTACAATGAAATAAAAGTTAAATGGTTGCGTTGTACTGTGATTTGGTGGGAAGGATATGCTGTGATGGACTGAACGCACGGAATAACACGTCATACCACAACTTGGCTCTGAGAAACTGCCGCATTCCCACACACTTGTTTCCAAACTAGCTTGTTGTTTTCGAATTTGCCTGTGATGATTGCGGTGGCGCAGCGCCACACCCAAATGTCATAAAGACCGGCACCTTCGAAATGTTAAATGCATACATATGATTACGGAATATTTTACGTATTAGTTTACACCAAGTCTGGTATATATATTAAGTGATGGAGCTGAGTAATTACACTTAAATTATGTAGGGCTTATTGTATATTTTTTCCGTTAATAGCTTCTTGGGTTAAAATATTATTGAAACTTCTGATGTAGGCTTCATTCCTCTCGAGTCAATATTTCAGGGATTGAAGGGTCACAGTCATATCAATCATTGCGGGAGAATTGTTAATGTTTCTTCTACATACCGTCGAATAACAAAGCTTATTTTTGACGCACTAAACACTAAGGAAAGCCCCCGATAATACGCGTGGAAGGTTTTCGTTGGCTGGAGCTCACATTGGAATTCCGATGAGAAGAATTGTTTTCAAGGCTAATTTTATTTATTAGGGCGGAAATCTTTAATTTCAGTTAAATAAGCATTTCCGCCTCGAGAAATCCTGGTGTTTTCCAACACTAGAAAAGTTCGGTGCTCCAAGAAGCTAATCTAACAAGAGTCTTAAAAGTGACAACAGACTTCCTCAACAAACGACTTGTTTAATTTAATATTTCAGTGTAGAATTGTAGCAGTTAACAATCCAATCTAAGAGACCTCAGAGACCTAGAAAGTCTCGCAATAACGTTACATCTCGAATAAACTATGTAAGTCAATCCTCGACAATCATTCATGGAACCACTAGACCTAGAAAAGGCATTTATAGTGATGTAACGAACTGTGTTTCTTCTTAAGAGGTCTTTAATATATCATCCAAAAATAGATAAGTTACAATATTCGCACTCACACTAATACTTGGGGTAGGCGGGGGTGGTAGTGTAGTACTTAGGGGTTTCGTACGCGGGAGCGTTGTATGCGGGGGCAGGGTAAGCCGGGGCTTTGTACTGCGGAGCAGTGTAAGTGGGTTCTTCGTATTTTACAGCTTCATAGGCGGGCTCTTCGTATTTGGGAGCTTCGTATTTAGGGGCTTCGTATTTAGGAGTTTCATACTTGGGTGCTTGGTATTTGGGGGTTTCGTATTTGGGAACTTCGTACTTGGGAGTCTCGTATTTAGGGGTTTCGTACTTGGGAGCTTCGTACTTGGGTGCTTCGTACTTTGGTGCTTGGTATTTGGGGGTTTCGTAATTGGGAACTTCGTACTTGGGGGTCCCGTATTTAGGAGTTTCGTACTTGGGAGCTTCGTACTTTGGTGCTTGGTATTTAGGGGTTTCGTACTTGGGAGTTTCGTAAGCTGGGGCCTTGTAGGCGGGCTTGGAGTAAGCGGGGACATCGTAAGCTGGGGCCTTGTAGGCAGGTTTGTATTCGGGATTGTATTCGGGGTACTTGGCTTCTCCGATGTAAGAGACGTCAGCAACGTTGCCGTAGTCATCAGCCCTGTACTTGACGACTTGGGTGCGACCATCGGGCAAGTTGACACGGTATTCTCCGGTTACGGTCTTGCCGTCACTGTTTTCAGCATGAGCGAAATCAGCGTAAGTGTAGTCATCCTTCACGGCGTATTCAAAAGCATGGGGCTTCGCTGGTTCGTCCTGGAAAAGCATAAATTCATGAATAAACAAGGTCATATGATCGAAAACTAGAATTGGGGACGAAATTCTTACGTAGATGGGCTTCTCGTACGCTGGTTTGTAAGCCGGAGCTGCTTGGTACGGAGCGGGAGCATGATAAGGTTGTTTGTACGGTTGATCGGCAGCGGCCAAAGCCAACAAGGCAGCGACGACGAAGAACTAAACAAAAAAGAGAACTTGAATCGTAAAAGGTCCACTTCGTAGGGACTATATGGCACAATACTTGTGCACTACTTTTACCTTCATGTTTTTGTTGTACTGGTAGTTGGTTCAGTGAGAACTGATGCTCGGATTTGGGCCTGCATCGGTTTATATAGTGAAGAGAAAGCCGCTTCGTATCGTTCGCTTTGTTTATGGCAGAAGTACCTCACCACACCCGTCAAGCCGTGATCGTGATGTTTTCTCTTCAAGGGTAAACCGCCGGTTCATTAAGAGTTTTATTCCCACCGAAAAGTTGCACCTTTTCTTCTGGCGTCATCGGCCTTGACTGACATTTCTTTACCTATTTTATCATAAAACGCCCAAGTTACATAAGTTACCCCCAGCGTTTGTCTCCATACAAGTGCAAAAACCAAAGTACATATTTCGTTGATAGAAAAATAAAACTCTCTCTTCTAAATTATTACAGCGCTATTTCAAAACTTGTCTTCTATCGTACGTTGAATTAGGATTAACACGAATACATGGACACTAGGACTTAAGATCGTAAAGGCGAGTTACAATTAAAAGGACTTTGTTTCTGAACACCTGTTTATTGTCCCCAGTAGACGTCTCATTAACTATCGTTCCATAGTAAGCTTTACGCTCCTTAATGTAAGTTTGGAAAATTCTTTCAACTTCCTTATTCATGAAAGCTTGATGTATTAACACTTCGTCTGACCTAAGCTTGTGGGTAGAAAATCTGCAGTGAAAACGGCCCCGTCGTTTTATGTCAAAATCCTCCCAAAATAGTAGGTTGTGTTACTGGTTGTTTCAGCTAAAGTGACAATACAACTAAAATTCGTTGATATCTATATCGTGAACGACCTATTCACGTTACGAAAAACCAAGAGCTTTACATCCCTTAACGTAAACCTTGTCGAAAACTATTCCACTGAAATAATTATTCCGCTAATGGATATTTGAAAGCATGATTTGCGTGAAGTGAAATACACACACCAAACGGAATAACGGTAGAGTTGCTAATACTCTGGCTTATAGGAATATTGAAGAACTTATTCGTTACGATAATATAACTACATAGAGCGATTTTGTCGAAGGTTAATATGCAAAATCCCGATTAAGTCAACTGAAATAGTATATATTTCTTTCACGAGCGGTGCGTTTGTATTTGTATTAATACTTTGCTTTCGTTCAGGATTCAATCTTTGTTCGAGGGGTATTACGAGCTCATCTTATAAAGGTTTCATAAGAATAATGTAAGTGCGATTGTAACAACCAAAAAGCAATTCATTTTCTGCGATTACCTATTGGCACACTGTACTTCAAGATTTCTTTCATAAGTAAAAGTGCACTAAAGATGTGTTTTCAAATTTTTTTAACTTATCGAACTTCCCATTCATCAACAGGATACCGACAGGATGCCATCGGAGCTCTACTATTTGTTCGTTTCTGTTAGCATTCAAGAAGTTTCTTATATTGCAAATCACGTTACTCTTCGTACTCCTTCCAGTGGCTTTCACCGGAGTTCACTGTATTGCCGCGTTTAGCAAATACTGAGAACACGATCCCCCCTTTTTGTTACAACAATCAGTAATTTAACAAACGCTTTAGAGTATGACGACCGTAACCTTCATAGTCATACAATTGAGTAAAGGACGATGGAAACCTTCACGGCCAGATCGCTCTACCAAAAATCTTTTCCACTCTCTCTTGCGACGAATTTTTTTTTTACTTTATGGAATTTTCAAATTAAATCTCCGAAGTTCGTGCACCTTTATATTCAAGAAATGTTCGTTTATTAGCAAATAAATTTTTATAGAGCATCCACTATAATTACGTGACATTCAGAGCATGTTTAATACTTGGTGTAGGTAGGGGTGGAAGGGTAGTACTTAGGGGTTTCATACGCTGGAGCCTTGTAAGCTGGTGCGGAGTACACGGGGGCTTTGTATTGCGGGGCGGAGTAGGCGGGTTCCTCGTATTTTAAAGTTTCGTAGGCGGGTTCTTCGTATTTGGCGGTTTCATATTTAGGAGTTTCGTACTTAGGGGTTTCGTACTTGGGGGCTACGTATTTGGGAGCTTCGTATTTGGGAGTTTCGTATTTGGGAGTCTCGTATTTTGGGGTTTCGTACTTAGGAGTTTCGTATTTGGGAGCTTCGTATTTGGGAGTCTCGTACTTGGGGGCTACGTATTTAGGAGCTTCGTACTGGGGTGCTTGGTACTTGGGTGTTTCGTATTTGGGGGCTTCGTAGGCTGGGGCCGTGTAGGCGGGCTTCGAGTAGGCGGGAGCATCGTAAGCTGGGGCCTTGTATGCAGGTTTGTATTCGGGATTGTATTCGGGGTACTTGGCTTCTCCGATGTAAGAGACATCAGCAACGTTGCCGTAGTCGTCAGCCCTGTATTTGACGATTTGGACGCGACCATCGGGCAAATTGACACGGTATTCTCCAGTGACGGTCTTGCCGTCGCTGTTTTCGGCATGAGCGAAATCAGCGTAAGTGTAATCATCCTTTACGGCGTATTCAAAAGCATGGGGCTTCGCTGGTTCGTCCTGGAAAAGCATATACCCATGAAAATGTGAAGGTCAAATGATTGAATGTGTATCAATAACAATGAAATCCTTACGTAAACAGGTTTCTCGTACGCTGGCTTGTAAGCCGGAGCTGCTTGGTACGGAGCGGGAGCATGGTAGGATTGCTTGTACGGTTGATCGGCAGCGGCCAAAGCCAACAAGGCAGCGACAACGAAGAGCTAAAAGAAAGATAAAAGGTAAGACTTACGAGCGGCTTTTGGAGCAGTTTGAATACTAGCACCAATTATCTTGATAACACTTTTTTACCTTCATGTTTTTGTTGGAGTGGTACTTGGGTTTCGTGAGAACTGATACTGGATTTTGGGCCTGCGTTGGCTTATATAGCGAGGAGAAAGCAAGTTTGTGGTGTGTACTCTTGGTCGTAGGCGAAGATCAACACACCACACCCGACCATGCGGAGATCGTGATCTTCTCTGCTCAAGGATAAACCGCGTTATTTCCGTTGTAATCTTTACGCATGGCGTGATTTCATAAACTGTTACCTTGACTGACATTCTCTTGGTTTTGCTCCCAAATCTCTAGTACTTCTCATAACACTTTCGAACGATTACGTATAATACGTGGCCTTAAAAATCTTCCATGACAATCAGTATAGTTCTTGCACAAGCTATTTATTCTACACTGAGATAGGCTTGCATTTTTATTATCTATCACCGAATACTAAAATCTGGTCTACTAGTTTTCGCTAGCATTATTCTCGGCCAATTGCCCGTGTTCCGTTTTGCACACCCACAGAACTTGAATCCTTGAGTGTTGCGTCTGTTTGCCTCTAGAGAATTTAAATACGTATATTTGATTTCACTCGGCATGTAAAATAATTTTATGTACAATTTCTCTATAACTTTTTTTTAAAAGTGTTAACTGTATTAATAGCGTGAGCTGCGCTGATTACTATACCTTGTATACAGAACTTTGCCCAGCCATTATACAGGCAAATAAAGGATATATAAGAATTTAAAAGCAAATCCACGGTTCATCCAATGTATTTTAACAAAGTTATAATCGGAGTGCTATCAAAGCTTTGTTGACATATTCGACCAGTTCAAGAGAAAGTTTAATTGAGGAAATGCACTCTCTCAAGTTTTACTCATTGATGTTATTTTTATTGACTCGACAGTGGCATACAACTATGAGCACGTCAATTCTAAAACAAGGAGTATCAATAAAAGCTGGGCCTTCTTTTCACACACTAGTCGCTTTATTCATTCAGATGCTAATACTACAGCTAAATAAACAAATAAATGAAATAAAAAAGCAGGGTGGAATTTTAATGGCACGAATTTAGTACTAGTGTGGAGTCAAGCGAGATTAGTTAAGGTCAATGTCGACAAAAATCAAATTCCTGTAAAACCGTACCATGAAGCAAGACAAAAACTTCGTATTGGATAAAACTGGCTATTGGATGAAATAGACCATCGAATCATAAAGATCGGTCCATATTCGTATTCCATGATATTTGTGAATAAGACAAGACACGAAGCACACGTTGTAAATAAGTATTTCTGTATAGCATCAAGATAAATGTACACTGTTAAACAAATATTTAGTATTTGGGTGATTCATAAGCTTGGGCTTTGTAAGCGGGTTTGTACTCTGGATACTTGGCTTCACCAATATACTGGACATCAGCAACGTTACCGTAGTCATCAGCCTTGTACTTGACGACTTGGATGCGACCATCGGGCAAGTTGACACGGTATTCGCCAGTTACGGTCTTGCCGTCGCTGTTTTCAGCATGAGCAAAGTCAGCGTAAGTGTAATCGTCTTTCACGGCGTATTCGAAAGCATGGGGCTTCGCTGGTTCATCCTGGTAAATTCGCATGAAAATGTGAAGTTACGCGATTTAAATGTGTATCAATGACAAAGTAAGCCTTACGTAAACGGGCTTCTCGTACGCTGGTTTGTAAGCCGGAGCTGCTTGGTACGGAGCGGGAGCTTGGTAGGGTTGCTTGTACGGTTGATCGGCGGCAACCAAAGCTAACAAGGCAGCAATGATGAAGAACTGAAATTTAAAACAATAAATGAACGGAATTATTTTAGAAAAAGGTTTCCTATATAGGCTATCGGAGTATCCCAAGGAAGCCGTTAGGAAAAGGCAGTAAAGTACTCGAACTTGTTTACCTTCATGGTATGTTGTTGAAGGAACTGTTGCTCGGCTTGGTGAGAACTGTTGACCATGAGATGGTTTGGTTGAGTTATATAGTCAGGAGAAAGTCAATTGTTAGAATACAATATTTCTTCGTGAGAGTTGGAGGGTGCTCCCATTGCCAAATGATCTTTTGTTGTTTCCTATGTAAAATAAACATTACGTCTAGTAAAAACCATCCTTATCTTCAATAGTAATTCATCTATCGTAAGAAAAGCCTGCCCAAAAATGAAACCTTCTGTGACTAGAAAGTGAGGAGAAAATACATACATTCAAAATTGCAAGTGAACTCATATTCACCCGGAAATTTCTGTTCAGATTAATAGAAAATATTCATCAAGATATTTCAATCAAATAAATTCGAGCTGTTTTTTTTCCAATTTCTTAGAATAGTCCTCCATTTGGAGAATTTCTTCTGTTCTTTTCTTTTTGCTTTTTAAAATTTTCCGTTTAGCACGCACAGAAAGGAGGAATGATTCTCGAAACGAACTTCTTCCAATGTGTAAGAGGATTCTCCCGTATACACAAAAATTTGCTTCATAATACATTTCATTTATGGTTTTACGGTTTCATTCCAATTAATTGTATTACTACAATACTTCAGTATTCCACTTGCCCAGTTTTGTCATAAAGCGTTAGTAGTACCTTCTCAGATGTACACGTATGAACTACTGCATCAACGCATCACATTTTGGGGCAACTAAACTAATTGGGAGTTTGGATAGCCATAATTCGAAAGTGGAACAAGAATGACTGTACACGTGTTACTTGCACTAGTCCCAGGATCGAGAATTGCCGTGAGGGATGAAAGGTTTCTAGACGATGGATGTTGAACCCTTAATGGTACTCAAATGTCTTACTCAAACCATCAGACGTTGCGTCTGCTTTCACTCGATTCTTCCGCCATGCTAAACCTCATTATCAAAGACGGTAAATTGTTTTATGGACGGGGACAGACATCTTACATGAAAATAGGTAGACGGTAGTCTTTCTTTCAAAGGAATCCTTTTAATCCTTTTTTAGATTCTTTTAACGTCTTGGGCAATAAGCATTGAATATCCTCATATACGGAGCCGCCAGCCCTTCGGCACTACGATCACCTCGTGATTATTGTTTAACCGACACTAATTCCGTTAAATTTCAAGACATTAAACAGTTTCTCTTTCAAAAAGTGAAACGTGACCGTATCAACTTGATCAAATTCCGACTTTCACTGAATTGTTAGAAAAACGGACTCGCTCGTTGAAGCACAGCGTCTTGTCGATTTTCAAGACGTCCTTTCCTTTTCGTTCGTATAACAAAGCTTGGGATTAAAATATAACTTTTCTCTGTATATCAAACTAGATTTACATATTCAACATTTAATATTTGGGTTTGTAAGCTTCATAGACGGGGGCTTTGTAGCCGGGTTGGTCTTCGGGGTACTTGGCTTCTCCGATGTAAGAGACATCAGCAACGTTGCCGTAGTCGTCAGCCCTGTATTTGACGATTTGGACGCGACCATCGGGCAAGTTGACACGGTATTCGCCACTTACAACCTTGCCGTCACTGTTTTCAGCGTGAGCGAAGTCAGCATAGGTTTCGCCGTCCTTCACAGCGTAGTCGAAAGCATGGGGCCGGCGGGGTTCTTCCTACAATGAAATCTGTTACATCCGCACCTAGTTTTATTACGAATTTTTACTTACAATGACCTTCTCGTATTCGGCGGTTTTGTATACCGGGGCTGCAGCGCGATAAGCCTCACGGTATGGCTGGTCAGCGGCGGCCAAAGCCAACAAAGCGGCGGCGATGAGGAAAAACTGTAATACGAAAAAAACTGCATTAGAACACTATCCGTACATTTGGCACTTAAGGATAAGTTTCTTCAGAAAAGTTAACCGTAATTCGGTCCTATTACCTTCATGGTAAGGCTTGGTTTGTTGTTCGGCTCAATGAGAACTGATGCTGTGCTGGTCTCACTGTTCAGTTTATATAGGAAAGAGAAAGCTGATCGATGCTGCTGGAGTGTATGATACTTTTGAGAAAACTCAGCCACACCTACCAAGCCTTTTGATCATGATCTTGTTTTTCTTTCGGCTCTGCAAGATGCTTTCTAACCGGCTACCACAACTTTGAATTATAGCTAACTCGTCTTTAACGGAAAGTTGGTAATAGATTGGGCCTTTAATTATGTCAATTACGCGCCGGGGAAGCCCTATATGGATTGCGTGTATCGGGTAGCCCAGTTTTGTTTTTCCAAGTACCGGGAATAGTCTCTGTCTGTAACTTGACTTTCGAACTCGTTCTTCTCTTTGTTGCCTTATTGTCCTGGTCACTAACTCTTCAGCACGCATTATTCCCCCTTCTTTTCGTGAATACACTTTCACATGCGTTTTCGTGACATGGATTCCTTTTTGTGCTCCTTTTCTTCTCCCTGGAATGAAAGGTTGTCCTATCTGATGCACCAACTATGGTTCAAACATGGTAAAACATCCATAGATGACCTTTCGTTCTTTTGAACTCCTTAGGCACGAATAAGAAATAAAAAAACTTTTTTATCTTAAAGTTTTCAACTAAGTCACATGTTAATAATAATCTTCAAGAACGGATGCCGGCAACAGGCGTAAGCCTACGCGGGCCAATTTCAATAAGAAAAAATATATTAAAATTTTCCAACATTGATGGCCTTAAATAATTAGTTGTAGTATAACGAAGTCAGTTTTAGAGGGAAAAGGCTTCCGGCAAACGATGATATCGAAGACCCGTTTAAGTCGCGAGGTAACAAAGGAACGTTACTCCAGATCTTTACAAGCACTTTCACAGAGGAGGGAAGGTAAAGTGAGCAAAATATAGGGCACCCTACTCGAAAGGTACACTTTCCTTCCGATGTCACTGAAAGTTCCATTTCATCTTCGGATGGGCATGTACTAATATCTTATACTATCATCTGCAGTGTCAGAAATCCAACGTATGCATAAAGAGTTGTATTATGTCCGGGAGGTACAACTAAAATTAAATAAAGTTCGATTTGTCAAATTAATTCTTTTTTTAAAGCAAGAAGTATCTGTAGTTGCTTTTTCTCTCTTGAGTTGTAGTCACGGAAATTTTCTTTAATCCACATTTCCTCCGATAAAGAGTATAGATGCCTGGTTATTTTTGACGACGTTACAGATAGGCTAATTTTATGTTAGCTGACACTACGATACCAAAACTTACTGGCTAAAGCACGAGCTTAGCTCACCTTCGCTCAAAAGCGCCACTGTTAACCGGTTCACGATGTTAAAGTGAAAGTTGGGAAAGGTTCTTCTAACTGGTGTCTTCTAAAGCACTTAGAAAAATGAAGCATATCAAAACTGCATGCTTTTTATCTTGTGAATTGTAGATAAATAGATGGCATTATGCAGATGCTGAATTATGTGTCACTAGCGCTCAAATGCTTTTCGCACGGCATACGGCATGTGTAATCACACTTGCGAAAGCGGGAAAGGCAGAAGCTATCACGTGTTTGTCTTGACATACCGACTATGGCAGCACGACATTAATCACAAAATATTTGTAGTGAAATTCGACAACGTCTCGCTTAGACTGGTACATCTAACTTGGCTTTCCAACATAGTAGCGAACAGGCGGTACTGTACAAGAGATAACACTTACGGTTTCATGTTTTCATTTAGTACACGAACTAAATTATATTACATACGAAACTAGAATATGAGAAATCGGGAAAATGCGAAACAAAATTCATTTAATGATAAACGATTTAATTACCCACTAGCTACTCTGCGCTCTAAAACAAAACGAGATATAATAGTACACGATCTTTAAAATTAGATGCACCAACACAGCTAGTAAAAAAAGCAGTTCCCCTGTGTTTCCCTATAGGAAACTCTAGCCATTCTAATTTTTAGCGATATTGACCCATTATTTACTACACCATTTTTGCGAATTCAACGTCGACATATTTGCGTTTTAGTGACATTTAATTTCCCGCCGTTTCACGCTGCCCATTGAGCCACTCCACTTTCGCGCCGGTTTAGGTTGTCAAAGGGAACACTAAAACACGTAAAAAAGCGTCATCGAGTCAGAAAATGATGACGTTGGATACGCACATAATGGCGACACTGAAAGGCGTCAATAAAACGCATATTACAAAATAATTATGTATGCCATGCAACTATGCGTGTCAGTGAAGTAGCCGACATGTTCGGAGCTTATTCTGAGCTGGAAATGCAACAGAGGTGTTTGAAAGAACGAAGACATGCAAATATGAAGTAAACGCAAGTATGAGGCCCATGTTCACTATAAGAAAAGAAAAAGAGAGTAAAAAAATATTACTAACACATGAGTCCAGTAGCGTTTATGTTAGTGTATGGGACGGTTTACTTTGAAAACCGCACGCCAGAATGCTTCAAAAATAAAATATCCGTCTCCGACCATTATATTTATAACTAAACTTAAACACAAAACCCATGTATTTCTTTATATTATCTCTTGTATTTTTGCGACAGCTGCAGTCTTCCAATAAACATGAATGTCACAAGTTTTTCATTATCAAGAAACCCTGTGTATCCAATTTACAGAAAATTTTCGTAAAGACTCGTTAACGTTATTGGGGAATAAAATTTAATTATACAAAGTAACAGGGAAAAGCACACTCCAAAATATTTCCATAGGGAATTCATGAGCCCTTTGTATGGTATCGATTAAATGTAATGAACAATAGTTTTCACTGGATATCTAAAATACAGGAAGAAATCCAATTTAAAACATCAAACAATATCACAAGAATACAGTACTCGAATATAGAGTTAAATGAAAAATAAGTGTATATGCCACGCTTTTAATAATAGTTGTAAGCTTACGAGTGGTAGCCATTATAGAAAGCAGAAGACGACAATATGTTGGTTGTCAACATAGTTCGTATTTAAACAATACACAACACATTTGTAAGCATAAATTTTTACAAATAATCGCTAATTATAAAATAAGACTCGATTTGTCAATTTATTCATACGGATAAAATTGTGTTTGACTGGTTTCTTGCATGAATAATTTGACTGAACTGAGCTCACGAAGATTTGCACCTAAAAAGCACAAACTTCGTACCTCAAGTTGAAGCATGTCGCACGCCAAAAGACATCCCACAAATCATCCAGTCTAATTTTGGTAGATTTCACTCCCTTTAGAAATTACCGTCTTGTAAAGTAAGGAATCAATTCTCTTTTTAATTAATTCAAGTAAGTAATTATCTATGCTTGTTACCGCTTAATTGAATGTAATAAAGACTGAGAGGGTATGAATCTAAGACATGACCAATGAAAGCCCACGTTGGTTCTTCAAAAAGGTAAGTAATTTGAGTTAGATTTAATCAGCAAATTACAAATACCATTAAAGTTAATTCGATAGGCGATGCACATGCGATTAATTGTTAAAACAGTATTCCAAGCTTCGACGGAAGTTTCGAAAACTCATGCATAACTTCCAAGAATACTATGGGTGAAGTGAGTGCCACTAGGTAACATTCGGTGAACTATTCCGTTACTACTCAATATATTTTATTCACTTTATTTTGTACAGTTGTGGTCCAAAAAAAACTATCGGGACAGGAGGCGCTTGGCATTTTCCTTTCCTTTCACTGCTAGAATATGTCTCCATCTGAAGTTAAAAAGCCAGTGACGTAGCCAGCTAAGACAGCCTTCAGCAGTGAAAGGCCATAACCTGTGCACTGTGCCTCTTTTCAGATAGTTTTTTACCACTACTCTACGTTTACTCTTTTCTGTTAATCCTTTAATCGATCACTTCAATCAGGATATAACTGACTTAAATAAGATGAAAGATTAGAAAGGTAGAGAAAGCTGAAGTTACACAAATACGAGGCAAATGGTCAAGTTCCCAAGGGGCATGAAAGGTTAAGGTAGTATAGAGATCTTATAGAGATCAGGTCAAACTCAACTGTTTAGAAGGTATTTTGGTTATAAATAGCAATTGTGTAGCAGTTCAAACCTCAGTCAAAAGAATTCTACTCAGGCAGTCACATATATCTATACCTAGTTATTTATACAACAAAGTTAAACGAATTTGTCAATCCTTTTCAGCTTATGGTAAGTTTTTGCTTGCTTAATTCCCTCAGTAAATTTACCCCGTTACACATCGTGTTACTGCTTAGTAAATAGTGTCTTCTTTTTACAGATGGCCCAAGTTTCAATGTTCGAAGATCTTCATCTTCTTGCTCTCGTGGCTTCAACTATGGAGCGCTTTTCAACCGACAAACCAACGACACCGCATACAACGGAATGTACTGCAAGTAAAGCAACTTCTTGCACCAGTAACGAAGCACTCGGATGCCACGAAAAGAACCAAATTGAAGTACAAAATTCCGGACGTTCTAGCCCAATGATGGGCGATGAGATAGTATACAAAAACTTCCGTTTTCGGAAGACACGAGAATGTCATCGTTGTTACGCTGAAGCGGATCTTGCTGAATTAGAGCAACGTATCGAAAACTTGAGAGACGCTTTTAGCTTTTGGGAATATCTTCGAGGCTATTTACGAACCAATGAGATGAATCCCCGATTAGAGCGATCTTTTCGTGATTTTATGGAACTTGTTAAGAGTAAGTTATTTCAATACTCATTGACTTACTTTATCAATTTCCTTATGTTTACAAGTTTCTTGTTTTTTTTTAGAAATATAAATTTCCTGCACGCTGAAGAATGCTTGCTGTTTCAAAGCAAAACGACTGCATATCTATTTATTCTATGACGTCCAATGTCGCTCTGCAAAGTCTTTGTTCGATTTGACAATAAACAAATTCCATCTCAGTTCGATTTGACAATAAACAAAATCAACTCAACTGCTTTTAGTCTATTATCAACTTTTCCACAAACTTCCATTTCCTTGTGCAATATGAAGTTCATCAAAAGTTGTACGAAAAACGAAGGGTTCAATAAAATATTGTATTACACTTAATTAGAAGAAAATATGAATGTAATTTTAGCTATCCAATTTTTTTTACTTTGTAACTTTTAGCAATTATCCTGGCTCAGTGCCCATTATTTCGAGCTGTATTCACCTTATACAAAAGCTGTATTCACCTTATACAAAATATCAATGGTTCGGTTAATGTTATTGTTTTTCATGGATCGCTTTATAGATACATACACACAAGTGTCTTCTTCACTAGGTGGTAGACCTTATTACCAACAAGGCTGCAAAGGTCAAGAATCGATAAAGGTCATTAATGTTGGAGCATGTTCTACTTGAGTCAGTTTCTTTTCAGAAGGTCGAAGTCTGCGTCCACGGTACACGTCTACATAACTAATGAATGCTCACACCGAAGTGACAAAATAGAGGTCAACTTTGTATATATGCAACGTGTGAACATGGCAACGGCTCATTGTTGTAAGCAACGGAAAACACAACAAATAGGAACGCATGTGCAGGGCCGACTGTATTTCTAACCTAGGTGTGAAAGCATTTAAAGTATGCAGTTCCCGAACTGTATGTTAGAACGTCTAAATTATCTAACTCAAGCCACTCGCGCGGACTCGGGAAATGTAACAGTGTACAAACTTCTTGACATCGTAGATATTGCCTTACCGAAAATGGTTAAATTATTTTATTTTACATGGGTTATCTTGTTCGCTCAAATATACCAAGGTGAGTTTTATCCCTTTCTGACCTAAGAACCGAATTTAAAGTCATGTAAAATGAAGTAAACGAACGAATAAAAACTTGTTACAGTGCGTTGCCTTTCTGTGGAGGGTCTAAATTGCCGTGATGGCGAGCTGTTTGTGGTAACAGCTGCCAATCTCACCACGTTAACCGTACGTAGACCCCTTTCAAATGCTCTTGGATGCAAACATTTGCTTATTAATCATACGACATTTTACAACCATTTGAGATTATTAAAGGGATTGCAAAAACGCATGCAATGACTCCTTTCCAGTATAAACTTACATATTTATATTTCAATTTACTTTCCACCCTTTTATAAACAAAATACGCAACAAATTTGAATATTGTACCAAACAGAAGCGTCAGTGCGTCACTAACGACTTATTGCGAAACAAGCATGCTATAGACACTAAAATATTCATAGTAAAGGTATAATTCCTTCAAAGAATATAATATTTCAACGGATTTCTTCAGAAGAACATAACGATGGCGTTACGTCGTATTTTGTAAAGTGGCTTGCTATAGGAAACCTTTCGCTAAAACCCCTTCGCAAAAGCTATTTCGCGATTGCCTGGAGGTGCTATGATATCGGCCAGTGCAGTCATCGATTTGCGAACTGTCGGGAATACATCGGCTTCGCGTTTACACGCACTGTTGAAATTCAATTTTTTGGGACATTTGCGTATACTCCTCTGTCCACCATTATAGAAAAAAAACCCGGGGGAGTGGGGGGTTAAACCCTCTTCTCCCTTGGGTACGCAGTTTCCTAGAATGACACGGTCTTTATTTTTATAATAACAATAAATAATTGTTATTTATTTTCTTATTGGAAAACCGGTTATATATAAATCACATGTACGGGATTTCGAATTGCAAACGCACTTTAGGAACAGAACTCGTTCGCAGATCATGCGATACAAAGTTCTGCTGATTCTTTTCTTAGCGTTCCCATTGCGAATAAAGCGACTTATATAAAACGAAATACAACATTGTAGGGAGTTTGCGACGGACTCTTCGCTACGATAAAAAACGAAGGGGACAAACTTCTACCCAAAATACGAGATTCTTCAAGTAAGGTTACGCTGAGACTTGATTGGTCGAATTCTTCCCCACGCATAACACGTGACAACGTCGAAGACACTCGCTCTTTTTTCGCTACTGGTGTCCAACTTATCAGCAGTTTGAATGTAACGTCCAGAGGTACTGCTCTTTTAATCCCCCTGAATTTCCCCAAAATAATCTTCTTCAATCATTAACAGTTTTATCCCTGTCGGGCTGTTATCCCTGTTCGTTTGATGTCCCACTAGGAAACTTGACTAGCGGGCTGACTGTTTCTCATGGTTGCGGCATACTTTACCTAAGAGCCGCTTTGTATATTACATCTTCACTTTCTAATCTGCAACAGTGGATTTCGTACAAATCATATCCAGTATTCGTGCCTTGTAATGAAGCAGGTACGCTGGGCAAATATTTTGCTTTCACGGAAACATTCATTGAAATGGTCTTCAACTATGTAGATTTCTATTTGTTGTACTAAAACTGAACAGTTAACTTGGACTGGTTCGTTACTTTTCACTTTTAAGGCTTTGATCTGGGATTGAATGTCACTTGGGGTGCAACGAGCAAAAATGCATCAAATCAAGTGACTCCTACCATTATCCCTGGTAAAACCACCCTCCGTGACGCGATTCCAAACTTGTCTATATTTCTTCAACACATTCGGGGTGATTCCGTCTTACCCCGAACGCCACTGGCCCCACTCGAGTTATGGGTTTACATTAGAAACATGCCTCACGATACGCTAACTTTGGGGTATATTTTGAATGTAGTAGCTAGCAAATCTAAATGGATATCTTTATCTACAGGGCAATGCCAGCTGAAGTGAGTAAGCTTCGCTTGGGAGATGTTATACTTAATGACGGCCGATTCAATCACCCCGGAGTGTCTGCAGGAAATAGTTACGAAATAAGGAATCTGTATTCTCTGACTCTGCCAAAGCCCTCTATTTGCGGAGAAGCAGTAATAATAATCAATTTAGACCCCATGCAAGAGCTACCTGAGTATGACCGGTCCAATAATATTGCAACTATTCCGGTTTACGTGGACTGCTGGGGTAATATTGCCATTCGAAATATCCTTGGTTCCAAAATAAGGCTTCGACAGTTTTGAAAACACTTTTTTATACTACAGGGGCAGAAGACTTGATGGGTAACAAAATTGGGATGTGTACAGCAGTTTCCGAAGAAGTCAACAGCGGTAAAAGAGCCTGGTTTTACACTCAAGGGATACCTTACGGTTCGGGGCAACCGAAAGCCTACGAGTATCAGGTATCCACAACGAAACTTTTTTTAATACAACTTCCTTACCCTCGTTTTCTAAATAGGCAGACGACAAAACATTCAAAAAGCTAACGGTAACAGACAATAGCGAAGCGAACAGCGCTTTGCAGGATTTTGTAAGATTACGTACTGACGCCTCAGTAATCGAGTAATTATTGTATCAATTATGTACGACATCTTGGTTTAATGACAACGACACTTTTCACAGCTGCCCGGCGAATCCTTCAGAAGCAGAATCGATTACGAGCACAGTTGACAGCCTAAGTCAGTTGCTATCCGATATACGTTTAAGATTAATTGGTACTTTCTTCGCGGTATTTTTGTTAAGCTTCTTGTCTTTTACATTATTTGACTGTTCTCTGGTTATCATGTACAGGAACCAGAGAAATACCCCGATCGGTACAGTATCTTGATGATTTTGCAATCCGCATCGGGTATACTGACTGCCGGGGGTGTACAGGGGCAAGGCATTATGCAACAGTTCACGGACGGTATGTTAGGCATGTTGTTCAACAATATGCTGCTGTATCCGGGCGATTTCCCGGAGTCGGGCCCGGACGTGAACTATACCGTGAGAAGAAATGGCTCCCGTGGAGACGCCGAATGGGCCCCGTACGTTAACTAGTCAACCCGAGAAGACTTGACAAACTAATTAACAATGATCTATTCTAAGGTATCCAGTAGATAGCTATCATTCATTGTTAGCGCGAACATTAAGCGCATTAATGTCCTCACCTGAATGGCCTCTGCCTTTCGCGAATTCTCAATTAGGAAGAGGTAATGTTTAGAAGATAATCTTACTTTAAATTTAAACTGGAATAATTATAAAGTACGATTTTTGTGATTTTTATGTAGCCCTTCCCAAGTTTTTTAACCAGCTCCTGTGGTCTCCTGAAAACTTATGGAAGTCGACACCGCAGTACACGGGTTTGTCTCAGGATGTCGTGGCGGATATGCGTGCAATACTGGTCATGGTTCTGAAAGAACAACTTCCACGGACTTTTGACCCTTTAGGATCTTTAATCCCAATACTGAACCTGTACGAAGTTTTCTAATGGATTCAATGATTAAAATTTATCCCAAAGCATACAGAATTTAAGCAATCATTTTTCTTTAAAATTCTATTTAGAACCCTGCCGGATTTCGTAAACGCCATGCCGATAGAATATTCGCAGGTGCGGTCCACAATCAACTCCTTGTACACGGCCGTGGAAACCGTGCGAACTTACTTGGTTTCCATCACCACAGTGTCGCCAACATCGGCACCGAATGCTACAATGACACCCAGCCGACCGCCAAATACCACCGTCACTATGTTGAACAGTAGTACACCATTCACCGCTACTACGATGCCTCCAACCACTATTAACGGCACAACTACTACGACCAACAGGCCTACATTCAACGGTACGATTACTGTTAACGGAACAACTTCCACGACCAACAGGCCTACATTCAACGGCACAAATACTATCAACGGCACAACCCCGACAACCCTTCCACCTTTTACAGCACCTTCATTTGCAACTACCACGCGTGTAAGCAACGTCACAACACCAGGTACTATCTCCTTTTATATATAATGACACTTCCATGATAATGATGGCTTTTAATGGGCGGCTGTATTAGTGAATGGCACCACTCCTTTCCTTAATATGACGACCAGGAACCCGAACGTCACTCAGTCTCCAATGGGGAACAATACTGTTCTCCCTCGTCTGAGCGCCGACTTTATTTCGCGTTTAGGCAGAGTCATGAACCTGAGAGAACCTGGGTTGTTGAATAGGTTCACAGCTTTAAGTGCATTCTTAAATACCATCCGTGATGACGATATTGTGTTACAACTTACAAAGCTTATTACTAAGGTAATACTCCCAAATAACTTTCAGTGGGGCTTCTCCAAACTAGCGTTACTGCTTATGTCCCTAGAGGCGCCACTGTAGTAGATTCAACGCGTAGAGTACGAGTCAACGCAAATCTTTCAAACTGTACTACAATCTAGCTCATGTTGGGACCAGCGTTCCAGATCTTTTTTGTGGGCGGATCTTCGGTCCTTATCGATCATTCGTCATAGTCGATTCGATCATTCAAAATAAGGGCCCGGATCGAGAAAAATCCCGATCCGATCAAGGATCCGATCATTTTGTTATTTATCACAATTACAACAATTATTAAGAAACTTAAAAAATAAAAAGAGTTGAAAAGTTTAAAGTTATGCCCACTAAGTGGCCTGACTTTGATCAGTAAAGGATCGGCAAGAAACAGATCTGATCCCTGCAATTTTACGGTAACACGCCGTCCCGATCCGATCCGATCAAATGATCAGATCTCATCGGATCTTTTCAAAGATCCTGAACATTAGCTGGGGCACGAACGTGAGGACTAGCATGAGCTCGCGGACAGCATTTATAGAACCGTAAAGGTATTGTCCCTTAGGCGCCCATTACTGTTCCTACTGCAAAATTTCTATCGTTTTATAACCGATCGACACATTCCGGAAAAAAATCTTTTTTATTATTTATTTTAAAAAAATATATTTTTGTATACAGGGAGTTTTAAAATTGGAGCTGTTCAGAAAAAACTGAACTATTTTGCGTGATTCTCACGTTTTGTAGTATTATGAAGACTTAAGGCGTAAGTCAACGGTGGAAGTTTTTTCCGAAACTTGGAAGGAAGAAATTAGTAAGTAATTAGGCAAATTAGTAACAGGAGCATTAAGAAGCGTTTTACAGAGGGACCGATCACTAAGCTGGAGCTGTTGATAATTTTGAACCTCCAAAGGGAGCATTTTTGCCTTCCCAAAGGAAACCTTCCTTCTAACTTTCGGAAAAAACTTCCACCGTGGACTTACGCCTTTATGGTAGGACTCTAAAATCAGTGGCGCCTGTAGAAATACAACCATGATTCTTAATTTGGAGTAAGCCCTGCACTCGTCAATAAAAAAAGAACAAACGTGCTAAATACACAAACCCTGAGAATAATGAAATTTTCCATTGCGATAACCTTGCTATGGTTTACGGACTAATCGCGAGAGTATGGCAAGGGACATTTGCTAGAGAAAGTGCCGTGTATTTAGTACAGAGACCTACGCCCAGGTGCGATACTCGTCAATAGCGAGCGTAATACTTCTTTTTATGTATAAATGTCGAAGTGTACAATATTTGAATTAATAAGGCTTTATTCAAAGGTTCAAGGATCGATGGCACTGCGAAATCAATGGATGCTCAGTGAAGGCATGTTTGCTCCCGTTCCACGGGATGCCCTCTGTCGTCGACAAGCCGCAGTTGATCGCTTGAGACGCCTTCTTGGACCAACCTTTGTCCCCGACTTGCCTATTTACTGGGACACTGGTAACCGAATAGATATTATTCAGTATTCATATACGATGCTGATGGCAACATCCAGAATCTGACCATTTGATTTCATAATACTGTTAATAATCTAGAATTTGACTTAATTGAAAATTTGAAACAGACGAAACAACGTCCTCAATTTTCCGCGGCGATCTAAGCACCATGACAGGTCGAGTATACTGGACTAAAGTCGCTGTGTGTTCATGTGAAAGCGGAAATAGCGGCAGTTATATGGCGTACGATCCTATGAATCCGGGCCAAAGTAGTGGCGACATGGGCGCCAAGCCACCCAAGTGATAAGGGAGCTAAAACGAGCCATATTAAAATTAGCTCGGAAACTACGCAGCAAAATTTCGCCATCCGCACATACGTATATGCATGTTAGTGTCAAAGTTGTCGATTTCACGGAAAATAAATTGCTGGACCACCTAACCAAATCTATGTATGGAATACAAATTTATTGAAATAGCCTTTAAAACTGCATAACCAATACGGAATTTCAGTATTTATTATGCATGACTTCTCAAAACACTTGCCATCAAGTTACAACTTTGTCTCAAATGTGGCGAAATGATTAGAAACCTTACAACAGTCAACTAACAAGGATCTAGTTAAAACGCACAACAGACATGTGATTTGAAAAGTAGGTGACAATAAAAACGTTATATGGGCATAACTGTCAAAGAATTCCTATCATTTATTTTTTTCTAATTCTGCAGATGACCGGGATGGGTATTTTGTTGTCTGTGCGACATGAAAATGGAGCGAGGTCACGTGATTCCTCCGCGGCTAGATCAATGGCGAGCTATGGGGACGCCGGTCAAATTTAGCACCAACAAGCGCTTCAAAGCCAAGGTGGATAAATACAATAACAAAATACTCAACGGCAGCTACACCTCTGTATTTCTCCGTGCATTAGAAAAAAGTAGTTCGTCTTCATTTCTTGCCTATAATACAATATACATTATCAACGCACTTCGCTCCTGAAATTGGTCATATTAGTTTGCTTATATTCATCTATTTATTATGCAATTAATAAGGTAAGGTTTAAAATGCCGAATTTATTAACGCTACCTCCTTTCTTGTCCTTCTTGTCTCCTGCTTTCGCATCTTTCTTATCCCCTCCTTTCTGCAATCCACAAATAAACAATACAACCACGATTGCGAAATATCTTAACTTTTACTTACATTCTCGCCGCCCTTGCCACCCTTGTCTCCTACAGATACCGAAAAGGAAGGAACAGGATCAAAATGAAGTGTTTAATTTTAACTTACAACATTGTACGAAAATTTGATAATTCTATGATAATTCGTGTATACTAAAATTCTTGGAAGAATACACTGGAAGAAGTAGGCGAAATTACAATATTACCTTTCTTGGGGGGCATTTCCGATTAGTATTGAGCGACGAAACACCGACGCTAAGAATCCAGTGTGCAAGAAAAGGAACAAAGTGTCCAACAACCTTGTCGCAACTGAGCTGTACGCGTACTTTCCAACATCGATGAGCGTCGGCGACGTCGCAGTTCCGAAAGATTACGTGTTTAGGTCACGTTCACCGGAGTCACGTGGTTTCAAATGCGTAATGCTATTGGATACACGGTCTGCGCTGCGGAGAAGAGGATGCTGGGCTAAAGGCAACATTCTCCTCGTGGAATGACTGTTTTGTACACAAACGACGGGAAAGTTCTAGAAGGCCCATCGAGCCTTTCCTGTGTCTTGTTTTGTTTTGCTTTTTATCGAATTCTCACAAAGTTATTTTCATGAAAAAACTTTAAGATGCGTCTCTCGTTTAGAAAAAATTATTCAAGAAATAACGAAATAAGGAAATACACATCAATAATGAAAAATTACAAATATCGAAAAATAAATACAAATAAATAAACGAAAGCTACTAAAATAAAATTAGCGAAAAAAGGTGTTTTGTTTAAATACGAAAACAACAAGGGTTATAATTATGCAGTTCAGAAACACATTTCGTGAAAAATGACACTTGATTGTAATTGACATTCTGTCAGTAAAAAATTTTACTGACAGAATGTCAATTACAATCTTTTTTCATAATCAAGCTTTTGACCATCGTTTTTACTTTTTCATTAAAAGGACTGAAATTACAAGGGGATGGGCTCCTTCCATTGAATTTTCGTTTACTTTGCAAACGGTCTAGGCTTTTGCCTTTTCTAATTTACTACATTTCCACCGAACGTTGTAATTGTTTTACTAGCACAGAAAATACGGAGTGCATTTTTTTATTAATAGTAAAAGATTTAGAGTGAAAGCTTGACAAAAATGCCACAAGCCTCTGGCGTAAGATGAAGGAAAAAACAGATCGTCTATAGCAAAACTTGGACAGAAGAAAGTGTTTCCTAACAGCAAGGCTTCCGATTTGAACTTGTTCGTGTTTCCTACCACACGGGTAATGTCTGAAGTACACGGAACTTCCCGAATTTTCGAAGCGAAGAAACCTCGCGAGCGGTCGTGGAAAGCCTGGTATAAAAGCCCGACCCGGCTCTACGTAACCTTGCACACGATCAGGAAACTTCAGCGAGCGTAAGTTGTCAACTGGTTTTACCCTTGTGAAATCCCAAGTTCATTTTACCATGCCGAAAAAAGGTAAATATTCACACTTGATTCTCCAGTCTATTTAATTCAGGATCCGAAGTTCACGATTTACATTCTGTACTTTACGTTTTCTAGTTGAAAAGAAGCCCGAAGCCAAAACTGAGGGAGACAAGGCAGACAAAGGCAAATCAGCGGACATCAAGGAGCAGAAGAAAACGGACAAGAAATGTAAGTGGGTGTCTTTTAGCTTGTAAACGTGTTTTCAGGAATGAGTTTACGCAAACTAACTCCATTTCCGTTCCGTTCTTGTTTACAGCTAAGAAGTGACGACTACGCTTTCAAGTGCATTCGTTTTAATTTCCATTTCGTCCTGCCACTCTGGAACTTAATCATTGCCATGCATAGTCTCTTGCGACATCAATTGTAGCCGCTGTATTTGATACTCATCTGTTCTTTTTTATCGGATACTGTAAATTTTCACCATGATTGTGGTTTAGCAATACAAGCCTTGTGAAAAAGTTTACGCGCAGAAAATTTCGTTGTAATTCGCATTTTAAAACGTTGCAGAGTTGAACGCTGGAACAGTTTGCTATGTATTTGCAGAAAAGAGAAAATATTATTTTAACCTACTGCCAGAGGGTAAGAGCAGCCCCAAAGTACAAAACTGAACGTTTCTTCGACGTTTCGTTCAATTGTATGTCAGCCAGTTGACAAGAACAAAGATTTCACAGCTATGCCGAAGCCACAAAATACAGGTAAACTCCACTAAAAAATGTGAATAATGTATATGGTATTTTGTGTCAGAAAAAGCGACGACGGACCTCTACACGCACGAGCCGAATTCCAAAGCCGAGCAGTCGTTAGATCGCAAGGAAAAGCATGAACTAATAAAGGAAAAGAAAGCTCAGAAAGGCAAAAAATTTTGAGTCCTTTATGATATTATCTATCATTTAAAAATATGTAACGTTTCATGTAGAAGAAACTCATACTTCGGGCAACGAGCGCGACAGATGCTGTTGAAAAGCGAATGTCAACTATTTTGTCCTGGTTTTGAGCTGACGGATGCAGCATTGAAAGACCACGTCTTTGTATTACGTTTTGTTTTCGTTTTTTAACAACTCGATAGTTGCTACAAAAATGTACTTCACTAGTTTCTGAAATAAACCCTTTTTTATATGTTAAACTTCAACTGTCTAAACGCGACATGAAGACAAACGTTAACGAAGAACTGTAAAAACTCCCAAAATATTGCCAAGGAATTTCTATTGTGATATAGTGCTCTGACGGTTCTTCATTCATTTTCACATCAGGGGATAAAGAGTGTGCCAAACGATGCCTAATGGGTTTTCGGACCAAGTTTGGTGAGCTGTTACATTTTGGAATGGATTGGGTAAAGGCATCGCTCACGCTAGCAAATAAGAGTGAGTTGGGTGACTGTGTGGTTCGTAGGATTTGACTAGAAGATGGCTTTGTCATGGCCATAGAGCCAAAAGGAAACACGGGACCTTCATCCAAAGTAGTTAACGACAGAAAGTCGTAAGGTCATAGTTCGGGGAAACTGAAATAGTAAATAAATAAAATGAAATGATCACACACACTCTGCACTTTTTGTAAAAATGTGTAAGGAAAAATGTACCGGCCAGGGTCTTCGTAATAATCGGACGGAATTTCAAACAAGGCATCAGAAATGTCATTTCGTCTTTCGAAGTCTTGGAACGTAACTCTGGTAGTGACGGTAGGAAGGATGGGGATATCTAGCGGTAAACAAGTCAAATTAGAAGAATGAAAATAAAAAAATTCGGAATCTTTCATGAAAAGCGTACCAATTTTGACGGGAAAACCCGGTGGCAACTTCATTTGTACAAATTCACGCAATTTACTAAAATGCTTAACTGGGGCAATGACTTCTAACACATCCAAGAGCGTTTCAACACTCAAAGGAAAATCCTGACTCTACAAGCGGAAGAGAAACGGTTTTATGTCGCAAATGTTGGGAAAAGCTCACATCTTACCATGGCAACCATTGCTTTAAAAGTCTTGGACACTTCTTTACAGACAACTGGACGCCCGAGGACGGGAGTATTGTTATTAGGGGCGTTTACGTATTCTTCCCACGTTATGGTAGTTTTAGCTGGTGGACTCAGGGAAGGTCTACGTATGACCTAACGTACAGACGTCAGCGACAATCGATGAATATCGAAAATTTAATTACTTCTCCGTTGACGGCAAGGTTATAGGAGCTGCCACGCGTAAAACTTTCCATTAAAGCCTTATTCTTCTTGAGGTCATCTTGACTTAGGTGTTCTCTTCGCTTCCGAGACTCTAAGGTTAAACCATTCAGGTGATAAAACTCGGCTTGATACGGACCAACCATTTCCTGCGACAACCGAGAGCTAAACGAATTTTGAATTGATTTTTTGGTTCAAACCAGTACCGATCTGTCGGCTCGGAAGAAAAATCCGCTTTGAGCTCTATGGAATTGAATGCTTTTGGTAGACATCTGTGCGGCTACAATATCACTTCCCATGAGGAGATCGACTTCGTCTTCAATTTCCGTTTCATTATCTTCGGACCGAATGCGTTGATAGACTTTTAACTTGTTATCCAAGATAACTAATGACTGATTGGGCTTGGCTTCGCCGTTGTACACTATGCTAATATCACCCCTCTCCCAGCGCATGTCGTTGAAATCGACCAGCGTAGTATCCAAACGAATCCGAGATCCCTTTTTGTAAATTTTACAAACGTCAGATGGCAAAATCCGAGAAACCAGTGGAACTAGGGGGAAGTTAACTAAGCGTTTTCACCCAAATTTGCTATGCATTTTTTAATTCTTACCCCAACTTGTAAAGTCCCATTTGAGCTGCATATAAAAGTCGCCAATCTGATTCAAGGCTTTCAACAAAACCGGTCTTCTCTCTTCTAGCTGCTCGCGTGATTGTTGTTTCAATTTCTTCAGTAACAATGCAACTTAGGAAGTAAAAGAAGAATGTCACACGTCTGCGTACGTTTTAATTCACGGCTAAAATACTTATTTGTCTGTCACCGAAACTGACACCTTCAGCTAACGGCGTCCAACCATACGCATTCTTGATTTTGACGTGTGCTCCTCTTGCCAGAAGAAGCTGAACACATTCTAAAAAAAAAAATAAAAAAAGGTTAGAAGGCTAATCCACTGATGAAGCTTTTACTTGATCACCTTTGTGTCCTAAAATAACAGCCAGGTGTAACGCGGTATTTCCTGCGGAATGTATGGAAAAACCCAATTAGTTTTGTCTGAAGGTCATAAAGGTTATGTACCATGCTTATCTTTCCTGGCGAGATCACAAGATCGTATTAATGATGAGAGTTTTCGAACATCGTTGGCAAAAACGCTTTCGTGTAATGGGTAACTCTCACTTTCGCCCGCCATGACACCGCGATCTTGTGTTGACTAGCTAGTCAACTACTGAGTCGCCTTGCCCGCCGCCGCGATATACGAACGATTGTCCCAGCGGAACTCATCGCGATAAGCCGCTTTGTCGCTGATTCGTGACGTTATGTTAGATAGGTTCTTGCTTTTTTCTCATCAAAATGCATACAAGTCTGGTGATATTTTTATGCATTTCTATGATATGCTACGAATTTCCTTCAAACCTGGAAATGAAGCAAGGTCGATATTCCAGGCCAGGGACTGTCTAACTCGAGGTTACGAGGTCCAATGTTGTCCCGATAACATTATAGACGACCATCAAGTGCTCTGGTACATGCTTACGTAATGCTACACAACTGTATCTATACTTTTCACGCAAATTATTAGGATTTCGCTTATCATGGCTGTATAACGAGCGATAGTGAAGATTGTTCGTACACCAGTATCAAAGTAATTTGGAGATCAAATATAAAAATGAAAAGCTTACTTGTTTAAAGAAAAGGAATTCTCGTAGCGTATATATTTATACAGTACTTGGCATAAACATTGAACATTAGTAAAAGAACCTATTGCTAACGCCACAGCATTTTAGGCGAGCCCCCCCCCCCCCCGTGAATATTCCGTTACCTAAAACAAAGCTACTGCAATGGGAAATAGTCTTGTTGTCCTGTTCCATGCTCTTAGCATAGGGTTGTTTTCTATGCCGATAATTGAACCGTACTAATACAGTAAAGAAAAAAGTAAAATAAATAATTTTTACAATTATTCAGCTAACTTTAGCGTTTGGCACCGTAGAAACCTGTCGGTATTAATTTGATGGTGTTAAACGTGGAAGAGACCAAACTTTATCGTCTCAAACGTGGAACACTTCATATAGTTGTATGGTTAGTAAATTACTGCCCTACCAAGTGAGAGTTCTAATGTCATACGCCCTTGATGTACCTGACCTATTTAACTTGCAAATCAGTATTAATTGCTTACATCAGTTCCAAGTCCCGATTTACGGAAGTTGGTTCTGATGCTGTTACTATGTCTCATGAGTCGCTATGTTCCGAATGTCATTTTTTTCTTGCGCCTTAAAAGTAAAGGCCAAGGTCTCGTACGGTACTGTATGTTTTAAAAATGGTGATAAAACAAATTTAAGGAGGAAGTCGTTAGGCTGGCTTATGTTAGCTCCTTGTTTTCCGTATCCTGTTGCATCCTCCCTGGGCCAATGCACTTGTTTTTTCCCCTCGTTAGAAAACTCTTTTTAGCATAAAAGAAGGTATCCTGGGGTTATGACCTCTCTGTCGCGGTAAGGCACTGCATAATAGCACACAAGTGGAATTTGGCCAACGCACGTTTTCCCATTCAATTATACACACACGCAGCTGTCGGCATTACACTTGCTTGGATATAAAGAGGGGACCGAATCGTGTCGCCATGACACACCTGAGAGACCAGACCTTACAGTCTTGTCAGTTACAGGCCGCTTCACGTTAATTGCCTCATAGGCTTCCGTTGGCTGAGAAATAAGAGTTTTCGTGAAAGAAGAGGTCTCCATGCAAAAGTACTCTTGCTGAACCATATGTGGGAAGCAGTACGATATTTTACTTCTATGTTTATCGTGCGGGGAAAGTGGTTTTGAAATCGAGAGGACGAGCAAATCAGCCTTCAGAAGATTATAAAAACTCTTGGCGCTCAATTGCTTCAGTCGTAGTGTTGTACGAGAATCCTCACGTTTGACTGGAAAGTGAAGTGTCTGCGACATGTGGCGCGTGCTTTTGTGTACCGCATGCTTAATTGGCAGTATATCTGCTCAAGCTAACAACGATATTCTCTGGAAGCTTTATCAGCGATCTAAGGTAGGAGAAATTCTCACAATCTTTGCAAAGATTTAATTTAGTTTTTAGTATCTTATTTACAGCAAGTATTTAAGATTTAGACTGAAGACAAAGTCCAATTAAGGCAAACTGACATGTAAAAAGCAAAAGATAGTTTCATAGTCTTCATTTTTAAATGTCCGATTCGCACCTTTTCTGCACCTATTTTTTAAGAAAGGGCTAACTTGGTTTCTGTTATTTCAAGTTTGCACGGCAGGCACGTCAGAGCCCACCGGCTCCGAATTCAACATCAGACGCCGGAGAGGAAATGCCAGAAGGATGCTCATTCGACGCGACTAGTGAATCTGGCCGATTTAATGTTTCACAGTGTGGTTTTGAAGTGAATGTATACAATCAAGGCGTCTATTCCTGGAAACTCGGAGTCGGTCAGACATCCAATTGGTTAGGGGGTCCTCCGGTCGACGCTTCGAACTCAACCACAGGTTAGAATCTTCTAGAAATGCTGATAAATTTGCATTTAACTTAAGAAATTATTAAATTTACTTAAATTGTAGCTCAAATAATTAGAGACTTAAGAACTTATGTTTGATAGTATAATGATTCATAGAAATGTTCGGTAGAACAAGGGCAAAAGACGCCATGCGGTGCTCAACATCAAGTGCATGTTAAATTGCTGCTTTGCGTGAATGTTTAGTCACGAATGACTTCAGTCCTCAGGGAAAAAATAGATTGTTCATGTTGAAATGCTACACTTCTTGAAAATATATTAAAACATTGATTCTACAGGAGGCTATGCTTTCTTCGAAACGTCCTACGTTTTCGACTACCCTATTTCTTCGAACGCACCTAAGGCGTGGTTGAAGTCACCCAAGTATAAGCCAACGACGGCGGATGGCAAATGCCTCAGATTTTCCGTAAGATTCCAAAAGTTCACTTTAGATTTGCTTACTAATTCTGTGCTTCGCGTTCACCACAGTACGCTTTAAAAGGAAGCAGCGCGGAAAGATTTCGTATTTCGCGGGTTCAATTTTTGCCCAGAACGCAAAATACTATTTATAAACGAGAAATCCCCATGGACAACATTCTGTACCCTACAATACCCTCCAACCCTACAACTGCGACTCATCCAGGGGAATTAACTGCCCCAGACGTGTCAGTACGCGTTCCGTTGGCCTGGACTCCTCCGCGAAATATTTTTGCTCACGATAACCCCACGCAAGAAATAATTGACGAAGTTTGGACGTCATCAGATCAAACTCGCGGTGAATGGGTTGAGGGACACGTGACTTACAGTTCGCCTTACGAGCACGGTTTCGTTTTCGAAGCTGTGCCCAATATGAAATCCTCGCAATTCCGCGGTTACGTGGCTGTTGACAATATTGAAGTGACAGATGGACCTTGCGAAGGTATGCAAGCGCAAAAAACCAACACACTCACGCAATCAATTCATTTGATGGTTATTGTGTAGACGAGTGTGAATTTAATGCCGGATTTTGCAACTGGGTCAACGATGAAGCTGACGATTTTGATTGGTCGTTAAGTCGAGGGACTTCATGGACCCATACAGGTCCCATCCGTGACCAGCCTTCCACGTCTTTACCTACCAACTTCGGTAGGAACTTGCGGTTGTGAAATATGGATGTTTTTCACACTAATCAAATTTGTCGCTTTAAAGGGGGCTACGCCTACATTGATTCCCACTTTCCCCGTCATGCCGGGAACAAGGCGAGACTAATTAGCCCATCCGTAGAATCTTCTGTACCGTCTTGTTTCATCTTCTGGTCCCACATGTATGGCGAAGGCATTGGAGAACTTCGGTAAGTGCGCCGTAAACTTTGAAAAATACATAAATAAAAGTGAACGTTAAGTTTTTGAAACAAAAGTGAGCTTTTTTCAAATAAAAGTCAACGTAAGATTAGTGGAACGAAAACATTACCACACTGAATCCTTTCAGGGTGTTGCAAACTTCAGAATCGAAATCTACGGAAGTATGGCGCGTGACGGATTCCGGACCAAGGGAATTATGGTACCGTGCCCAGGTCACGCTCTTCTCGTCAACACCGTTCAAGGTCAGAGCTTAGGCAGCGTCTTTGTCATTAAGACTCATTCTTTTGCTTCTCGTTCATTGGTAGATTGCCTTGGAAGCCACTGTGGGTGAATCCGGATACGGAGACATAGCTGTCGATTCGTTTCGCTTGGAGCGTGGCGCGTGTCCAAGTATAAGTTTTTATGTTGTCGTGTCGGTTTTAATTACTGGTGAAATTTTTTGGTTCGCTACGGTGAACATGTAGGCTCGCCACAAGGATCTTCTTCTCAAGGTCCAGATTGCACCTTCGAAGATGGTATGTGTAACTGGCAAGCAGTTAATTATGCCCAAGGCCCCTCTTTATTGTGGACCCGTGTGGCAGGAGATGTCAATGGCGTATTGCCTAGCGGACATAAGCCGTGAGTTACTTTACAGCTACCGTGTCATAAAAAATGAAAACCACGTTTACAATGAAAAAATAATGGGAACAGCATCTTAGACAAAAATTGTCTTTGTAGATGCCATGCATAAAATAGTTAAGTTAATAGTTACCGTTTCAGAAGGGGAAGGTAGATCAATTATGTTTCGGAGCTAATCTGTGGCTAACTATTATAATTGGGCTTTATTAGTATTACTTCTTATTATTCTTTTTATCGCATTTATTGTTATGCCTCTAATGACTATTTTTGTATTATGCCTTTAATGACTATTTTGTATTATCATTATTAACTTTATCAGTAGATAATGTTTCACAGTTCGATTGTAATCTAATGACGCGGTTCGCTGATTGGTATTATAAATTTATTATGGTCAATCGGATTAGGCAAAGTACGGGGAACTCGGCGAGCAGCTATTTGCTTTTCGATACCTATCGATATGCTCACCGACCGGGATCACGCGGGTACTTCACGAGCCCTCCTTTAAAATCCAGCAATGAAACCCACTGTGTGTCGTTCTGGGTGTACCAGGCTAGCTATGTGCCGAATCTTTCCCGAATCGGATCGTTAGAGGTACAAGCTTTCCGTTTCCTGAGTTTATCTTTATTGTTACATATTGGATTAGGTTGTGCACTACCAAGCGAAAGATAACTCCTCCAGTAGGGAGAATATTCCTTCGGTGATCTGGCGTTGGGATAATCACCACGAAGACCAATGGGTCTATGCACAAGTAATAGTTTTCTTCTGTACCTGTGGATTTCCTGTTGATTATCATTTAAATCCTTTAGGCCTCGTTTACGCCTACGAACGGCGGTGTCGTAAGCTTTGTGGGGACACGTGGTAACGGAATTCGCGGAATCATTGGCGTTGATGATATTACCATCTTTCAAGGAGCTTGTGAAAGTAATAGGACGGAATATTCTTAGTACTTTTATTGATAGCTCGTCTCGAAATCTAGCGTTGCCAGCCAGTGCTGTTATTCGGAAAGGGGATTGCAGTTTTGATCTCCATCTGTGCGGATGGACGGTCAACAAAGTAATCCAACCTCCTCCAACGACGACCACAAGTACTACAACAGAATCGACGAACACTACAACGCCAGCTTCCTCAACTACTTCTTCTACTACTTCTACCACTCCGCCTACTACTACGGCAATGGTTGTCGAAGCGCTTTTGGGTGCAACAACAACACCTACGACTACCAGTACCGAGGCCGAAACTACTACCAGTACTTTGGCACCTACTTCAGCTCCAAGTACCACGACCACCCAGGCAACTACGGCTAGCTCAACAACTCCTCCTACCACGACAACAGAAATCCCCACAACTAGCTCACTTCCTGAAGAGACAACAATTCTTGCAACCACTACTGAACCCGCTGAGGGTGTGGCCAGCACAGAAGCCCCCGAGAGTACTTCAACCGTCGCGCCAGATTTAGACGCATCTGAAGTACTTTTCAAGACCGAAAGTAATCGTACTGCGAACCAAGTCGTCAATCCAACATTGGGGATCGGCGCAGAATCAGATCAAGTGACAGCGTTAGGTTCGCAGAACATTATTGACGTCGTCAGTTCTGAGACTGGGAATGGATCCAAATCAATCATTATTAGTACCGCTGCCTCACGAAACGACCGAGAGAAAAGAGCGGCTAAAACGGCCCAAAAGGATGTGGACTGGATTGGCTTCAACAGGAAAGATTACGCCCGGATCATGAACCTCGATCCGCACCGGCACCGGAACAGCGAACCAGCTAACCCCCATGCTAGTTTACCGTATAAAGCGCGAAACAACAACGCAAGTGGTTGGACTTCGTTAAGCAATGCTCCGAACACGAACGCAGGCCAGTACGCTAACAACGGCCGCTATGCGCAAGCGCAGCAGTCCGCCGTTACAGCGACCATCCAAGCATTCCCTCCTCACCGGTACCAGCCAATACCGAGCACTCCAAGTCTGACAAACCCGTTACAGCTTCTGCAGGTGCAGCTGTACAAGCAACCCAATAGCAATGTCAAATGCGACGATAACGAAGGGAGAAAAGAAGAGCCGACGGATCCGTACTCCAAGTGGCACATGTCCGCCAGAGGCGCTGTTTTGAGTAACTTTCGGGATCATACTTCGCAAATACCTGAGGGTAAGCTCAAAAATACTCCAAACGAAGTGATTTTATTAAATAATAATAATAATAATAATAATTTTATTAAATTAAAACGATAATAATGATTTTTTTAGGAGGGTATGCGTATTTCGAATCTTTTTACGGTCGACCAGTGAAAACTCAGCTTTGGTCTCCTGATCTGCCTGCAAACGAAACTTTCTGCCTCACATTTTTCTTCGCTGCAGCTTACACCAATCCCAACACATCACTCTCCATCAAACGGTAAGGATTTGCCATGCGTTGGTAAAACTGGACTAACATGCTGAACACTTAATTCGCTTCGTTTAGACGGTTGGGAGAAGGTGAGCTAAGTGAGGATCTATGGAAAGTGACATCGGGAGATTTAGAAAAATCCGATATCCGGTACAAAACGCCCTGGATTCCGGCACAAGTTCTTCTCGAGTCTTCAGACAGCCCATCGCAGGTAAAACTGTCTGACGAGAAAGTTTTAATCTCACTCTTAAGTATTTTATGATAGTTTAGTTTAATTTCCATACCGAATTATTTTAAGATATCTTCGTTTTTCTTCACTCTAAGAGTACTTATTCTTAGAAATTTTCACTCTAATAATTAAGAATGTTAAAATTTAATAAATTCAAATCTAATTAAAAACTAAAACTAAAAAAAATTAAACATAAAAAGAACTTTCATTCATTTTAATCATAATTTTTCTTCAGAACGTTGTCTTAGAGGGCGTGTCTGACAGTGGAGGCTTTGCCGTTGACGATATTCGCTTTTTGGATAAAGAGTCTTGCGCAAGTATGGGTTACTTTGAAAACTCATTCATTCATCTTGCAGATGTCCGTTAACGGCTCAATTTATAATTTATTGCATTGTATTCTTTTTACAGCTTTGCCGCCTTTCGCAGCACTGCAAATGTGAACGTCCCGCTAAAGAAAAGAGAAGTGTTGCCCGTGAGGTAAACATGGTCGCTTAAACACGTTAGCAAATTCGTTGATCCAGTGCGACAGAACTATGCAAAAACCGTATATGCTATTAATACAACAACTTTTTTCACAAATATGGTTTTATTACCCCATTTATTGCCGACAGCCACTGGACAACCGGAATGAACTGTCCACGGCTCAAAGCCACCTGTCGCGTTAACGTTCCAATAAAACAAACCTGCTCCTTTAACGGGTTTAACAGCTAAACCCGTTCTTGGGAAAACAGTCTTCCCTCCTAGGTCAACAAACATTGTTAGTTTGATAAAACTATCTTAGGGTCATTGTTTCCGTTCATTTTATACAAAAGGAAGCAATGACCAGATCAATGTGGTTCAACACTGCACTTCTTACCAACTTGTACATCTGTGAGGTAAACCAGTACGGAAGCTAATCGCTCTCCAAATCCCGGCGTTGTGAAATTGGCGCCTCTAAAATCAGTATGCAGCCCGTAAGTGCCAGCCAATCCGTAATTCTTGACCACATCGGGTTCACTGTGTTGGCCGAGCAGGGCATTAGTTTGAGTGAACGTACTGATACGCCTGGAAACACGGTGCGCTAACGGGTTCCCCTTATCCAGCATCGTCCTATCCGGGATGTTTTAAGTTTTAACACCTGTTCACATCTTGATAACATATTCCATACCTCTTAAAGCTCATACTAGGCCCCGCTTGGGTGCCAGTTAAATTAGTTTGAGTGTCGCGAATAATTCCATTAGCTTCCGCACCTGAGAGCAAATCGTGCACTAATAAGATTTCCGGTCTTTTCGAGAGTAGCTCTACTTTAAATGGCCACAAATTGACAATATGATAGAAACATGAGAGTTTCCTTAATACTCGCTGTCCCTAAATGAAAATTCACCTAATTACATCTTACTGATTAATGTTTGTGTAAACATTTTTGTTTTTTGTCTTTACCCGCAATTCTTCTCCTTGGCAAAGCCGCAGTATTTGCTCTCTTTCTACCTCTGGATCAGGGAACTGCTTTATTTGAGCAGTAAAGGGCTGAAATTTCACTTTCAAGTCCTTAGGCCATGACCGAGCATTGTATGGTACGAGGTTCAGACCTCTTCCAAATGTTCGGATTTCTTCTACTGTTACCTTTTTGAGCACTTCGTCATGCTAGTTAAGAAAAGCCGTAAGTTTCTTGAAGTTTAACTCAGATTTTCTTAAGTATTACATATTTGGCCGAACCGGTTTTCAGACCCATAACAACGTTCTTTGTAATGGCGTCTTCTACGAAAGGTGGGGAAATTAAGGGCGATGTCGGCGAGCTAAAGGATTTTTTCCCCATCTGCTGTGACGAGCTATGCGTATCTAGGAGGAATGCCAACTCTTCCACGAGTTCGTATGCTGGCGCCATTAGTTGCATATTCAAAGCTGGGGTATTCAGCCTTCCCAAATCCCAAGCTAGATTAGGAATATTTCAAGGAAACGTGCACGATTTAGTGAATAACTCCAATAATCAATCCAGCGAATTAGGACTGTGTTATATTTTTGCCTGCTATTGAAACCTTACCTGTCAGTCTCCCTAAAGCTTTGCGATCTGCAACCGCTCCGTTGCGTACCAAGTCTTTGATATTCAGATTATAGGCTGAAATTAAGCGCGCAATAGCAAATTCAGCGGCTTCTAGTGTCTTCTCATCAGGCAGAGGTCCATCTTGCTCCCTTGTGAGCAATTCATCTAGGTAAAACTGCATGAACGCAGTTTCAAAAGCATCCTAACTAAAGCTACCTGCATCTTCGGCAACAGATTTGAGAGTAGTCACAGCATTGCGTAGATGAGGCCAGGAAGTGCTTACATGTCGAATTAGAAGCAACGCATCAATGGGATGTTGTACCCTCTGGCTATTACCTTGATGGTTTCCCCCAATCTGTTCAAAACTCTCGGTATACCTAAATCAAATTCATTCGTTTTGAAATGAATATAAATTAAATTACTAAAGTAGAATTTACTCTAAACTGGCTTAAACGCACTTGCGAAGGGTACTTGCAATTTTCTCCGCTGCCAGTGCGACACTTTCAACCCGTTGAGCGAAACCACGTTCGTATCTCCAAAGCGCTTCCAATTCGCTTGTGGAAGCGATTAATTCATCTGGTCTGGCTTTTTGTTCGGTATTTTGACTGTCATTTCCATTAACAAGAAAACCATGACAAAAACATACAACAAGTACACTTAAACACGTCCTAATCATGATGGTACCTTCACAACTATCACAGAAGAATCTAAGGTTTACGGTTCCCAAACAGGAAAATGTTGTCAAGAAGAACAAGGAAACTCTACGCAGATACATGCATCCAATCCAGGAGCTCCATGTGGTTTCGCAGCGAAGCACTTCCTTTCCAGAGGCATCACATCAACATTTCAAGCAAGAGTTCACTTGCAACCAGACTTAGACGGTAATGAGCTTCTCTCACACCGTTATAAATAGGTGGGAAAGGCCCCTAAATTCCCCGTCTATTCTACTAAATCCAGCTCTTACCCTTTTATTTATTGTGAATGCCCTCCAGTTAGTCAGAATCTTTCCGTTTTTTTTTCAGCCTTTTCAGCAGCCTATGAAGCAAGGTCAACGACTGTGTTTTTTTCTTCATCAGTATATTCCAATATACTAAAAAATAAATAAAAAAAACTACAGTCCTTGACTTAAGCTTGCATACTTTCTTAACATGTATACATTTATTAGGGATTCGAGATTACATGTGTGGGTAGGTTTCATGTCTATCATACATGCTTGTTTTCGCATTCGATCTTTTACGAAAAACGGCATGTGAGCTTAATTCCAAATGCAGTATTGATAGATAATAATTTATGAAACAATATATAGTAATAAAATTAATAGTATTAATTTTGTTAACTGTTAATAACAACTATTTTTATTCATAACAATTAATAAGAAGAATGAATTATTTATTTAATTAATAAACTATAGTAATAACTTTGGGAGTTTCGTGGAGGTTCATTTGCATGCTTGCTATAACTTTAGTTTAGGATATCTGTATAGAAAAAAAGCTTTCAGGATACAAAAAGAGAACGAGAAAAACCGCGATGAGGATCGATCCCCAAGCGTGGCAATAATCATTGGTACTTGCAGGGTTTCATTTTACCTGTGCTCCGGAAGTACACGCCTATCTTGTGAATAGTAACGAGGCGATTGACCCTTTGGCTGCATCTTACACCTGTCCGATGTTAGACAAGCGTTTTACGTTACAGGATCCCTTGCAGTTCGTACAAGCGAGGTGAAAGTAAACAAAATTTGAGGTAAATATTTTCACACCTTTCCTGTTCTAACAATACCGCGCTTTGACATAAGTTATGCTTGTAAAATCGAGCGCTGACTGGCTCATGTTGACAAGGTTAAAGAAAGTTGGACAAAGTGAAGAAGCGGGAAATCTTTCTTTGATTTTCAAGGCTACAGAAGTGAAGAGATGACTAGTCGTCGCTGCGACACATCGAGCACGGTAGTTAAGTCTCATCGAATAGACCCCCCTCGATTCGTCGCTTTTTGTTTAAACCCAGAACGGATACTGAAAGTTCAAGGGCTTTTGACAGCAAACACACTCCTAGCATTCCTAGCGATTTTCATTGTAACGCGTGACGTCTATTACATGCTTTGTGAATACGAAATACGTAAGGCCAAAGACCTTAGCATGAAGACGTGAACGAAAATTTCGTAATGCTTGCACATTATCCCGAATACGGTACTATTTCATCCAGACTTTCTGTTTTTACCAAAGCCTCTATCACTGAGCTGTTTGAAGGTGTGAACTGAACCAAAGCTTCACGGTGGTAATTCTTGAGCGCGGCCGTATTTTCAATTAAGAAGCTATACCAACAATTGTACCGATTAAGGCCCCGGTATACACAACTTCCGAAATTTTTAAAAAATAAAAGATAGGGACACGCTTTTACTCTTAGAAGGTAGGTCTGCTCAAGTGACTTATAACAGAAGCAAAACGAAGTCAAACAGAAACTCTGGATAGCGGTAAAGCATTATAAAATCAACCAAAACCTTGAAATTTCATACACAATATCATAAAAACTACCAAACAGATTTCTTTTTTCTCTTTATCATAAAACTTTAAAAAATCAGAGCTAGTGCACTACATTGCCCAATTTCCATTTTTCTCTATAATAAGAAAGTAGCACACATTCAGTCAAAGTTTACAAATTTATCAAACTTCTTTTTTCACAAAAACTCGATGTTGTGTACTAGTCATCACTAATAGCAACTTTACTATCGAAACCATATTTTTGACATTTTGACCGTTTTCAAATTATGGTGTCTGAAATCTTCCCATGTTATTCGCCCATAAGGGGTTTGTGTATACCGGGGCCTTAAACTGCAACATTGAGAATAAAATTCAAAGCTCTCAATACAAGAGTTTTTTTTAACTGACAGTATTGAAAACACTGTTGTATAGCCATTGACTTGTAAGTGTCGTTTCCTAAAGCATGTTACTTTTTGCTGCAATTGTAACGTTATCATTATATTCACTAAACGCTATTGTTTAATTGATTTAATATTGGAGAAAAAGTCAAATTTTATTATGTTTGCAAAAAATTACTTTTTCAAAAAACATTCCATAAACCTACGAAAAAAAGACGCGAGAGATGAGAAAGTTTTTGGTAGGGAAGCTAGCAATATATTTTTCATTCAAAAAGGAATAGACTTGTGTGGAAGACTTTTGCAAGAGTTGTGGCGTTCAAATATAACTTTATTGGTTTGAGTGTTAAGGAATTTTACTTCGTCTACAGTTTTATGAAGTGAAGAAAATATTAGCGCTCATTTGTCTCTAGTACAAAACCTTAACTATTTTGATCGGAATCCAATGAAATAACGAACATTGTCCACATTCCTTCCAAGGAAAACTACTGAGGCAAAATACATTTTATTTTGTTTTTCCTCCTATGGTTAACAGGTCTTTAACACCCTAAATACCTATGCATTAAGAATTATTTATTGTCCACTATTCTCGAAATGTATAGTAACTGAGATCACAATAGAGTAATTAAATAAGAATAAAAAATGAGTAAAGAATGGAAAAGAAAAATACGAAAAAATGTTAGTAGAATTAATCCCAATGCAATTGTAATGTAATGATTGTTTCTTCCAAACACGTCCATTTTAAGTGTAGTAATATTTATCAAAGTAAATTCTTTTCTAACTACACGTACTGCCTTTTTGCAAACTACGTGAAGCTCACGGTAAGAGACAAACTCGCAAGATTTTTCAGAACGTCACCCTTGTCATTCGAAAGACTTCGCGGATAATTTACAATAAAAAGTATTGATTGGAAGGTACTGGAAATCAGATATTAGGAGTTATGCTCATTTTTAACATGAACACTTTCTTGCTCTATAAAACGTACTCACGTGGATCTAACCGAGTCAGATCCAGTTTCCATTCGAGAATAAACTACATTAATGACGTTGCAGAATGAAAGCCAATGCTCCTACAAATCTTACAAAAAGTACACTTTTCCCCAATTGTCCCAAGGCGATCTTACTGAAAAAGAAGTCTTAACATCGCAGACCCATATTTGTGAAACCAAATACGGTATTTGGACAGGTAATAATTCAGAAAATGAGCACTGATATAGCAATTTTCCTTCGAAATTCAAATTTCTTGAAAATTTTCCCAGTGTTATTTCTCGAATACGGAAAATAGATATTTCATGCTGAGCCTATCTTTTGTGTTTAATTAATTTGCAATTGTAATGAAGAACAGAACATAATAAAACATGCGTTCTTGCATCGCATTTCCCGGAATTCCCCACGCCATGACGAATTCCTTGAACCCTTTGCAAGTGCATAGGCCTATGTTCCGTTTTTCCTCACTTGTCGTAATTCCAAATGGGCAGACGTTAAAAGTCAAAAGGATATTACAGAAAAAAAGGTGCAGTCGTTCAATGCATTAGTGCGAGACCGTGTTGGGTGGTGCTTCTTCACATTTCAAGCTGAAAAACACAGCAAGCAGCGAGCAGCAAGGTCCCCGTTATAACCTGAACTTGGCCTTTCGTTGTCAGTCGTTTACGAGCCTCTTGAGCTACCAGGACTACAGGTCCTCAACTGGTGACATTGGCCCCAAACCTTTTTGGAAAAACACATTAAAATGAGTTGGGCAAAAAGGACTTGTTACCTTACGTTGGTGTGCTCAATTATCTGTGCAAATTTTGCTGTGGCGCAAAAGGAGCAGCTTCAAGTTGTGGGCAACAGCACGTGCAATTCTTCCCAAGTTACGTTTGAATTGTTGACGGGTTTTGTCTATAGCTGGCCTAACGACATATTAGACACGCGCGCGGATTCACTGCTTTTGTCCGAATGCATCCAAGCCTGCCGCGATAATTCGTCTTGCCAATCTATTAATTTTGAAACCGGACTCTGCGTGCTCTTTAGCTCTTCATCTGAAACTAACAAAGGTAAGACATTGAACATTTGTAACTCCATTAGCAAGGAATCGAACTGTACAATTACTTGCGTGAAATTATTAACGTAACCTGAATCATTTCTAGGATAATTCTAAAAGTGTTGTTTTCCCGCGCTAATAACGTCGCACATAAGCGTAACAAATATATAAAAAATTCGTTCAAATACCCGTTTAAGCTTAGATACTTAGTTCACTTAATTAAATGGAATTAAAGGCGTGCAATAATAGCTTGATCACGTAGTCTGGACACAAATAGTAAACGATAGTACAAGACAAATGCTGCGTTAAAAAGCGACCATTTTGCAATGTGTAATCGGTTATTTTCACGACACTATTTGATTTAGTCAATGTATCGTAAATCTGCTTATGTCATCCAGGGAAAAATGGTAGAAAACAAAGCTTTACCTCATAGATAAGAAAACAAGACTTGGACAAAAGGCTAGTTGAACATAGGCGCAGTGAACGTATCGAATGACTTTAAGTTTACAGTTTGGTCTTACAAACAAAAACGCTGAGCTGTTTACGAAAAGCTTCCATAACTCAGTTAACGATTTTATCTTGTAAACAATCAGTGAGCTGCATTTCCTTTGACAAGCTGCTTGTCATTTTTCCGTCCTCGGATCTTCTTCAACCCCGTTCGAAAATGCAAAGTTCGGCAGGTAGTAACGAACTAGGAAAATTCGTTGGGGGTTAAATGCAATAAAACCGCATGCCATTCGCGAAAGGGAAAATTCACTTGGTCGTGACCTTGCGAAGAAAGGACTGAAGCTGGCCAGAAATTCAAACCCAACGGTTTTTCGTGTCAAACCTCCACCTTTCCTTTGCAACTCAACTATTGTTAATTCGTTTATGCTTTAACGCTAGCAGAACAGAGAAATACGCACAGGTCATGCACCCGAGTTTTAGTTTTGGGAGTCGGTAACCAAGGTTCACAATCAGACGTAGTTATGGCTTATAAAACGCAGTGAAAAGTAACATCCTAGACAAAGTACTCCAAAGACGGCATGCTTCCTTTCTTATAGGCACAACGAATCATTTTTAAGAATCATTTTAAGCCTAATAGTGCATGAGACGTTGGCCGCAGCGGAACGTCCGCCCAGCACGTAAATGCAATTTGGAGGTTCTAACAATGTTGACACAAATACGAAGGAGATACTACTTGGGTGGTTCACACACTTTGGGAAATTATGACGCTAGCTTTGATAATCACTCAGTGTAAAATACAGCTTCCTTTTGCTCCGTCAACTTTGACTTAACAGAGCTTCGCGTTTCGCGCCATTTTACAAACCGGAAACTAAATAATGTATCACACGTTCTGTAAAATTAAAATAAAACTTTTGAGAACTTCATAGAAGGCAATTTCCAGAAAAAGAAAGAAGTGTTGTTCGTACGAGCTAACAAAGCGTCGAGAAAGGGCATTTCTTTCAGTGAAATTTCAAGTCCAAGATCAAGGTGAGTCAACGAACGGCGTTCCAAGGAGTGGCTCGATTAATATGCAGGACCATGCCTATGCTTTTTTGTCTGTTTAAATTTGGCCCAAGCCACCCACTTCTGACGTAATCGTAATAAACTACGTTCGTACCTAGACTGTAGAGTTGACATATTTTTTTCGTGCATTTAATTCGTTTTGATACGGTTTACAGAAGCTCTGTCCCGTTCGCAATTTCCGGTATACACCCTATACGCGAAGAAGATTTGCCTGCGATCAGCTCCCCAATGTAACGGTCGACCATGGGCGTATGAAACGGTAGAGGATTCGCAGCTTGCGGAAACCTTCATCAAATCTCGGCGTCGCGTAGCGTCGCGGCTGGCGTGTATGGAACTCTGTATGCAAGAACGTGAATTCCCTTGCAGGTAATCTACTTTCCATTATCTGTCTTGGATTGTCGACGGAAAGGGAAATGAATCCTATGACAAAGTGAGAAAAAAATGAAAGTAAAAGACTAGCACGGAAGTGAGTTCACGCAATGTATGAAGAACCAGTTTCTGAAAACCTAACCAGATGTGACCAAAGGAATCCGACTCAACTGGTCTTGTCCCGTTATGTTTCGCTCCTGACCCCTTTGGGGTCAATGATATTAGCAAACTCATAGAGCATGGGCGTAAATGAAACCTTTGGGGCACTGTACTGAACCTAAAAAAGGCGCGGAATAGGTGCAGGGCCTTCTTTGCATGCTAATCAGTTCCGGTTTACCTCACAAGCACCGTAAGCGAACAAACGAGAAAGGTAATCTTGACTTAACCTCTAGTTTGCCTACCATCTTGCTTACGCTCTTCGTTTTTTTTTACTTTTTGTGTGAGTGTAAGTTTTAAAAATTTGTGAAAAGGTGTAATAATATGGAGCAACTGAGGATAATAAAATTAAAATGAAGCAAGCTTTCAAGGAAGCTGCCTAATGGTGTAAATGGGTTATAACGGTCAGGGGTGATTTCCCAAAGGTTCCCACAGTTTTTATCAGCGTATTTGAAGCTTTCGTGCCAAAAGGCATGTTAAGTACAGTACTCGTCATAAAAAACGACCCAAACAAACCGTCGGGTGCCTAACCTCCCGGCAGTTGCGCGAGCGGTGTCCCTCTTTTCCGTCTTTCGAACGTTTTTGACCCGCAACAAGGCTTCCTCACAGTGGCTTGGGCCGTTAGCAATAGGATGGTTTGTTTGGGTCGTTTTTTATGACGAGTACTGTACAATAACGTACAGTACATTACGTGTACTATACAGCCTAACGGTGTCTGTAGTAAAAATTACCACCGCGGAAAAAGAACCTATTGCTTCGGGTCATCTCGTGCAGTGTTCACATAAAATTGCTCCTGGGGAGCATATCCGCTAATTTTCACACATGGCGTAAATTATAAGAACCATTTCGTGTCTTCGCCTTTGAACATAATAAAGACGTTCTCAAAACCAAAGGAAAATGGGTTAATGGTATCTGAGCTTTCTTTCCTTGAGTTCACGATTTTTGTGTCATTAGTGTTTAAGACTTCTTATTTGTTTGTTTATTTCTTTGTGTTCTTACAGATCGGCAAGTTTTAAAGTCTCAACCGGGGAGTGTTCTTGGAGCGACGTTGATCGGTACTCCGTAACAGCAAGATCAGCCTTCCAAAATGCTACCGGCGTGCAATATTTCGAAACGAACTGCGTTGATGATCCAGTCAAGATGTGTGACTTTACGAAAAACGAGGGCCGAATCCTCAAGACGGTGGATGCAGTCATTCAGGTATACAAGGAAACGGACACGCATGAAAGGCGGAAGCTCCTTGGGAGACCTTGAATATAGCCAAGGAAGCTGAAACATTTTTACGCGTTTCAGTTGACACGCCCGTACATCTTGTTCGAACATTACTGCTATGTTGTCTGTCCTTAGTAACCAACCACTAACTATTATGACATTTTTGGTTTACCTCTATTGCAGGAAGTGGAAAGCAGGGAGGAATGCCAAAAGTTGTGCTTAAATGCCGACTTCCGTTGCCACTCATATGATTACGGCGATACCGGAGACAAGATTTGTCGACTCAGCCACCACGCCTTTAGCACCCTAACTCAGATTCAGGTAGGAGTGGTTATTTGGACAAGCTTAGTTCAGTCGAAATGTAAAGAAACTTTGACTCGTTTGCACAAAATGATGTTACCAAGAATGGCGAAGTTCATCTAAGAATAAAGAATTTAGCTTCAATTTTTTCTGACCAGCCGTTCTGGAGATATTTATTTCCAAAGCTTTGGCCTTTTCCCGCCATGAGAAGCGTGACGTCACGGGCGTGAAAATTTGAATTTCGTAGACAACGGACGCCGAAAACGCATATAAAGATTCTGATGGAGTATTATAATAATTATTATTGTAAAAATAAAGAAGTTTGTTTCAGTTTTTTCTAACGACCAGTTCTGGATATATTAATTTCCAAAGTTTTGGCCTTTTCCCGCCCTTGAGAATCGTGACGTCACCAGCATGAAAATTTGAATTTCAGATTTCTTATTTCCTAAATATCTTAGTTATTATTTCACACCTGGGAAAAATAAGCGTATATTCGGAAACTAGATTTTTTGCCCTTTTTTATAAGACAAAGTTGTTTTTAGGTGTCTATTGTTCTTTAAGTGTTGGACTTTTAATAAGTTTACCTTCTTGATAGGACCCGTATTTGGATATTCCCGAAACGTCCACATACGAACTCACATCCTGCTATAACGTGACTATCGACTGCAGATCAAACGACATGCTTGTGAAGGTGAAGACCAACCGCATTTTCAACGGAAAAATCTACTCCAAGACCCGTCCCAACTCCTGCGTTACAGACGTCACGAAAGGCCTCGACTTTGAACTGCGAATGGGTTACCAAGATCTCGGCTGCGACGTGAAGCTAGAATCCCCCGGCAAATACATTACTGAAGTAGTCATCCAGCACCACGACCAGATTGTCACGAGTCAAGACTTGGGCTTGACACTGCGTTGTTCGTACGAATTGCAAAACTACACGCTAAGCAGCGCTTTAGATTTATCTATCTCGAGTCGTTTGCCTACCAGTGCTTCCCAATCGGCAGTAGTACCCGCTCCTACTGTTACTATGCGAATTTCTGCCCGCAATGGGGACGACATTGCTGCTGCTCAAGTTGGTGATCCTCTCAGCCTTCGCTTTGAAATCGCAGAGCTCAGTAGCCCGTACGAGATCTTTGTTCGCGAGTTGGTAGCCATGGATGGGGTCGACAATAGCGAAATCTTGTTAATCGATTCCATGGGATGCCCCACGGACCAAGACATCATGGGTCCTATCAGCAAAGTCAATGGATCAGGCAAAGTACTGCAAGCTCCCTTTGACGCGTTCAAATTCCCCACATCGGACATTGTGCAATTCAAGGCTCTTGTTACCCCCTGTCTTCCCGCTTGCAAGCCAGTGCAATGCAACGTTCACGATTACTTGGGTTACAATCGCCGTATTGACTCTTTCGGTCGCCGGAAACGTCAAGCTAAAGACACTTCGTCGGCAAAGAGTAAAGACAAACAACTTGTCGTTCAGTCAATCCGCATTTCGGATAAATTTCAGTTCCCTGAAGAAACCCCGGCAATTAGCAGTAACCGTGAAGGACGCTCAGACGTCGTCGTTTCGAAAGAATCTACATGCTTTAATTTACTTGGAGTCTTAATCGCTGGAGCATTGTTAATTGCCGCTCAGGCTGTTTTAATCGGTGCATGGGCCTATCTGTGGCACCGTAAACGACAGTCCAAATTGGACGCTATCGCTGAAAGTCCTTTACCGCCCCTACCCGGGAAAACTTCCGTGAACTTTCCCTCCTCGTTTAACCCTTACCAAAGGCGATAGGAATATCTTCTTATTCTGTTCCTGTAATATTTTTTAAAAAAATTCTTTTAAGCATGTCTGACTGTACAATTCTTTTCGAAAGCTCAATTGTTTTTATAGCGAGCAAAGGGAACTTGGGGAATCATAACGGTATGGGGTTTTTGTGGTGGTGGGGCACATTGTCTATCCTTTCCCAGTGATATGAAAACGCGTTCTGTGAGAAAAGTTTTGCACTAGCTTGTATGAGACACGATAACATGTTGTACAATCGCAGCCAAATGGTTTTCATCCAAGTATAAAGAAAATAAAAAAATGTTATCACAAGATAAAAACTGACTGGGAAACGTCACTTAGGCATGCATTTAACAGTTGCTTTCAATTTTTTTTTACATTTCGGGGTTGCCACGATGAAAGAGAAGCATTCTCATACATTAGGTTTTAGTGTTGAAGATCTTCCCAAACTCCATATCCCTTGGCACTGGGTAAAAGCTGCACCGAAGAATTTCTGACTAAGTTGGATTTGGGAGGCCGCCCTAGCTTCGAATTCACGGAACTATGATGTCGCGTCACCATCTTTTGACCAGCGATAACAACAAACTCGGGCTTCTCTTCTCTGTTGGCATCGTGCGCCAGCATGGAAAACTTCCGCGATAAGCCTCGAGGCTGATTCACCGCACAGCTCTGCAGCAAATTTGGATCGGATCGGGAAAAGCCAAATCGAGGTTCAGACGACTCTCGGTTTGAAACAAGATTTTGCACAGAGCCACGCCCTGGGCGGTATTTATGGCTTAGAAACTCGTCTGAAGGATCCCCATTGGGTCTTGGCGCTATCGCCAAGGGAGGAAGCTGCGGTTTCAGGAACATCCACGACGTATCAGTACCTTCTTTGATAGACGATGACCGCCTACTCGAACTGTGGGAACATGCCACGGAATTTCTGCGATAACTGTTTTCCCAGTTCGAGGAGGAGCTGGTTCGCCGCATATTAAGCTTACTGTCCATTATATTCAGGTAATCAGCGCTCTTTGATCGCGTTTTGGTCTCTTTGGTGGTCATAAGGTTCAAATTATTCCGAATATCTATCGGCAGATCGAACGGGTGAGCATCTTGACCATAGATGGCGTAGGTTGGGTCACAGTTCAGATCTAAGTGCATCAGTTGGCCACCCGGTGACGGAGGAATCTTCGTGGTACCGGACATGTGCCGATCCAAGAGGGTAGGTTGCCTTCCGGCCTCCCAGTCGTTATCTTTATGGATGGCGGTGTACAGAGCCGGGGGTTCGAGCTTGAGGTGACCAAATATTTTGCGAAAGTTCAACTTTGGCTCGACAAGACGCTTTTTGGAGTCGGTTTTAGTAAGCCAGCCCCGGTATTGGACCGTAGACGTGGCAGTTGGCAAGGTGGACGATTCGCTATCGCTCGTAGCTCCACTTGTCGACCTGGTAGTGCTGAGGTGCGTTAATCGGGGTTGAAGGGCTGTTTTGATGTGGGTTGATTGGGTACTCAACGTATGCTTGGCTTGGGAATGAAGAGATGACTGTGTTTGGGAATTGGTGGTCGCAGGACTGGAAGAGTGGCGGTGGTCGTAGCCAGACTTCAGTTTTCCGGAAGTACGTCCAGTTCTCCAGAAAGTGAGCCACGCGTTTCGGGCTTCAGGAAATTGTACCACGCGGACAATAAAAATTACAAAACCTTGCAACGAGTTGGCGGTACAAAACAAATATTGCATAGGCCATTTAAAAGGGCCAATCGCTAACGCTCCAAAGATCCACGTGACACCCAACAAGGCCATAACGGTAATAGCTCCACGAACCTAATCAAAAAAAGGACATTTAGTTTATTAGTACAATGTATTAACATGATATTTAACATCTCTATTAGTTAATAAATAATAGATATGTTAAACTAATGAATACAATGGCAATAAATACCTGTGCAAGTGTAACACCTCGCTCGGAATAACTTCCCACCTTGCCCACCGCTTTGCCTTGCTTTCCTTGCATAAGAATCACGCGCAAAACGCGTACAAACACCACGCAATTGACCAATAGCATTAGACAGGCGGGGCCTAAAAAGGCGCCGTAGTACACGATCGGATAGGCTGGCGACAACCTGCAGAAATCGCTGTCCGGCTCCCGATAGTAGTCAGTGTTTACCAACGCTGTAACGATGACTACCACAAAAGGAATACCTACAAGATTTAAAGGTATCGATTATTCAATAGATCGCGTACTACAGGTGATACACAGATTTAAAATAAAAATTGAAAATGAACTTACCCCAAGCAGCTAACAGCCTTTTCATCATAAATCCAGTTTCTCCGTTCGTGAAAACGGTAACCAGTAGGTGATACATGTGGGCCGCTTCGACTAACATCCAGGCCAAGGCAGCTAAAACCAAATAATGGACGAAAATCGCGCTTCCGACACACAGCGACGAAAGCAGCTGGTTTTCGTTAGGTGGCATCGGCCATATTTGACTTCCGGTAGGAGCTGTTTTAAGAAACTCGACAAGCGGATCGTGGTTGCCTACACTGGCCAAAGAGCTGGCGACGAAGGCAACGTTGAGCAGCAATAAGGCGATGCAGAGATTCAAAAGGATTTTTCCCGTGCGATCTCGCCGCAAGTTCCTATTTGCAATACAACATTGGTAAGCGTCAAAGCGACAAAATGAAGTCTACGTGTCAATTTTCTGGAAATACAAGTTCAGGTATCTTACTTGAAGAGACTGTAAAGGAAAACGGTGATGCTTAGCCCGACTATGCTTAATGCCGTACCAATATAGCTCACGACGCTTAGAATAAAATAGTGAATCGACGGCGTGCTCTGGAACGGGGTTGGATCGAACAGAACCGAAAACGCCGTCATGTGAGTGGAGTTGCAAGCAATGCCGCCTTCACCAGTTTGCGTGAGTAGCCCGTCTCTTGCCCAGGTTCTCTCTATTACCAGAAGTGAACGAGTTTCTTATGGGTAACACGGACTCTTTCCTTTCTTACTTTGCTCATCCCAGTAAATACAGGAATACAAGGCTGGAAGGTTATTGTGCGGCAGAAAGTACCTCACAGGTTCTTTCAAATCAGCAATGGATACGTTGCCCAGTTTGGCTGAGATTACCATACTAGTTTCGCCTTGTTGTAATTCAGGGTTCGCCACACGGAAAAGTTTGCTGTTCCGAAACGAAACAAATTCGAGACGCACTGATCCCAAAATTCGCTCCGCCTTCTCCAAAGCTTCCTCTGGAATTTCCATCGCTACATTGGCGCCGGTATTCCAATCCGTTTCAATCACTCTCCTACGACGCTGGGGTCCGAACACTGGTTTGTAGGCGTATTTGTTTCGGCTAAAACAAAGGAAAGCCATAAGTAAACGTGGCAAGGCTTAGCATATTTTTAGACGGATATACTTGTCAGAAGATAAGACGGCCGTTTCCAGGGCGATATTCGGTGTTACTAGCGAAAAAATTTGGCCCGGGCTCAGTTGCACAGCGGAAGAGAGGCGATGGATCGAATCCATTATGACTTGACTCATGCTCTCGCCATCATTCGAACCCAACATCCTGTCGTCCGCTTCCAGAATGTTGCTCATAACGTTAACCAAGCTTTGGGCTACCTGCAAACATGAAATAAATGGATAAATTACATTACGATAGTTAATTTAAATCTCTAATTCAATTTACTGTAGGGTCCTTAGCAGCCACGTCAACCATATCGCTCAGTTGGCGAGCAACTTGGCCTAGGTCTTGCATAGTTAACATGGCCATGTTTTCTGTCAGCGATTCCAGTAATCCTGTTCGTTCTGCAGCTTCAGCCGAGTTCTTATAAAACACAGAAAAATAAAAAAAACATTAAATTTGCATGGAACTTAGCCTTGAGAAAAACTCGAGGATAGAAATATGAAAGACGCCATTTGCGAATCTCTTACCTTATCTTTGCACATGGCACCATCGATAGGGGACCAAACAACAAATCCATTGCTATTCAAGACGCACGTACGGGCGGCGTACGGCGAAGCGGAGTCCACTTCCATATTCGCAGGTACAGGAGTACGCGGTGGGAAGTTAGTCGGCGAGCGCACTGCTCCATAACGCTTCAAACTGCTCGGACCAGCCTGAAGTTTGGAGAACTGGCGTTTGCCGCGATTATGGATCGCGCTGAGCGTCGGAACCGGTACTGCCTCTTTGAGTAAATCTTCTTGCACGCTTGTCAGTCTCTGTTTTGACGAAACTGCGATACTACCATACGGACAGGGCAGTTGCACCTCGCTTCCGTGACTCGTGGAAGGCCAAGTGAAGCTACCTTTGCTTGTTTCCATAGTTTCTTCCGGACACCGCTCTAAACACACACGTACGTTAGTTGACCAAGTCAAAATGAGTTATACAGATGAATCCGCCGGATGTGGGACAGTACCGCTAAGAAATAGTTAGTAGAAAGAAGTTGGCATTGTTACCTCGCAAGTGACACAAAGTTCCTTCAAACCCCGCTGCACACTGACAGTGAAATAAGTTAATGCCATCCAGGCAAGTGGCACCATTAAGACAGGGCAGTGAGGCGCAATCATCTGGTTAAGTAGCATGCGGGTTTAATGTGATCTCCCGCCTTGGAAAAAGCTTTGTTGTAATACTTACCCAAATCAACGTCACAACGCATTCCGCTGTAACCTGGAGGACAGATGCACGTAAAGTTGCCGACTCCGTCAATACACGAACCTCCGTTTGCACACGGTGTAGAGGCACATTCATCTTGGTTGACTTCGCACCTTTCACCTAATGCACGAGAGCGTAGTGGTTTGTCGTGCATGGCAAAATCACAATCGTTTTGTACCTGTGTAGCCAACCTGGCACAGACAGCGAAAGAGATTCGGTCCATCGTGGCAAGAGCCTCCGTTTCGACAAGGAGCTGAGGCGCATTCGTCCCGATCAATTTCGCAAGTTTTTCCCGCAAAACCTTGGCCACATTCACAAACAAAGGCGTCTAGCAAGTCATGGCATCTGCCGCCGTTTTGGCACGGATTGGACGCACATTCATTAACATTTTCTTCGCAATTCACGCCTGCAATGAAAAAATCCACAAAAAGCGCAAAAAAAGAGCATGAATCTTGCATACCTAAATTCCGGACGATACTTTCTATTTATTTTATTAACTTTACCTTGGTAGCCTCTCAAACAATCGCACCTGTACTCGGCGCTGGCCGTGTTTACACATGTCGAATTGTTTTGACACGGTTTCTCTACACAAGGGTTGTAGAACTCACAATGCTCGCCAAAGTAACCTGGCATGCACTCGCAGTTGTAGCTGTTACTCGCCTTACTACACACGAAACCAAATCGTATTTAGAACACACGCGTTTAGAGAAGTTAATGGCCCATGTAACTTGTGTTTTAGGTATACCTGACACACGTGCCATTGTTACGGCACGGTGGGTGGTCCCCCATACAAGGGTTAATTAAAGAACAGTCCTGGCCATAAAAACCTTTGGCGCAATCGCAAAAATACGTAGAATTCAAGTTCCGGCAGGATGCTGTGAAAACAAAGATTTTCCGTGAGCAAAGGGAAATAGTCCTTCCTCTTCCTCGATATTTCTGTTCTATTCTTTTTACAGTCTTATCTGTGAATAGCATGCTAGAATACGCATAATGTATGCTAGAATATACATACTATATACAATCCGATACGCCATAACGAAAATGAGACCTCCGGGACTACATTTCACATGTAAATCACAACATGCATTTGGCTGGATGGTGTTATACGAGAAAGCGTATCAAGATACTCACCGAAATTTCTGCACGGGTTCGAATGACAAGGGTCATAGTTTTCGCAATGTTGTCCAGTATACCCCTCTAAGCAATCACACTCGTAACCGGACGAGTTTTCTACAAGCTTACATCGGGCTCCGTTCTGGCATAATCCTAATGTACAATCTAAACACGTACCACATTACGGTGGGATTAGTCGCTATGTGTTCCGCATGATATGTACGATATGAACGCGAAAGAAAACAGGAAACACGCTGGCGATAAAGCCATTTTCAAAGTGGACGGCGAAGGTTATTTAATACGCCAGCTTCAAGGACCAGACCCCCCTGACCAAAAAACCCTGACGCTGTTCGATCGCAGGGTTGCTTACTGACCTCCTGATCTCTTGATCAAACTCACTTGGCCAGATTATGAATATATATAATTTTTCTTGTTGGCTTTCTCGAAGAAAAAGGAGGAGAGCCAGGCGTCAGTGCGTGGTGCAATAGCCTTTGGCGCCAATTCAATTAGATGTGGGTTCATGACTTGTATGCGTCAGCACAATCCCGGGACTTTTGCTAAGCTCGATAGGAAAAGTACCGTAGATTGCAGGCTAAAATATATAAACTTTGGCCTCCTGTTTGGCCCAAACACGAACCAGGTTTACATCAAGTTGGGCTGGCTGGTTACCATTTATAAAATGATCAGGTCCTTTGCCAAGCTATGCAACCTGAGCGTTTCGTGAATGGTGGAAACGCAAACGCAGCATAACAGTATCTCCTTACCCTGACCGACATGGCATACCCGCCACCCAAAAGCAACAGTTAGCCATTCTACACCACCGTCAGACGCAAACTTCCCAAGTTATGAACACATAACTTACGATCTGTTATGGCTCCAAATATTAAGACTGCGCTCATCCGGCCGGGACCCAAGCTATCCCAGCCTTGGACCATAACTTCATAGCTCGTCATATCCAAATTACTTAATTGGCTACATAATCTTGTTTCCGTTTCTTCACTACCGGACTATGACAAAAGAAAGGATTAACAGCGTTGGATTTCAATTATATGGCAATCACGTAAATCGTCGGAAAATACCACAGAGCGTTCGGTATTCAAATTCAAGAGCTTAATGCGATTATATTTAAAGAAGTATGTCATTGGACAGATAACAGGTTGTTGACTCGATAAAGAAACAGCAAATGTTAGAACAGCCTAAATGCTCGTTAGTGTGACGAGTAAACAGTGACGCTTGTTATATTACTGCTCGGTAATCTATTTTCCGTGTAGACTTAGTGCATTGCCTCCGGGAGTACAAGTTTACCACGTCATTAAGAGCTAAGCTGCGATACATGACAATAGGACTGGAAGTATTTATCTCATGGTAGAACTCGTCCTCCACTTTACGGTATCTAATGACGTAGCTTCTGGGTGTGCCAATTTTTGGTTTGCTCCAACAAATGACCGCCGAATGGGTTGTTACTTCCAAAGCCGCCACGTCCCGAGGTTCTATAGTCCCATGAAAAAAAAAATGAAAAAAAATGAAGAGGCGCTCTCTTTCGTTATCTTCAAAGAAAGCGCAGACGAGCTGCATTTTAATCAGTACCGGAAATAATGTTAACGAGGACGGTTGCAGGAACTCGAGTTTCACGTTGCGGGGAACCCGAATCACGCGCTACCACATGGAAGGTGATATTCCGAACGTGATGGACTGGGCCTAGTAACCGAACTTCACCCGTAATATTATCGATGCTAATGTACGGTAAATCGGCTGGCTCCAGCGCGTATGTAACTCGTGCGTTATAGGCTTCCGTGTCGTTATCCATAGCTTGCGCTTTGAACAGCGAAATATCGCTAGTCACGCTTTCATTGGCCTCGAAACTGAAAGTTAGTTCTCATTAGTAAACTTCTATTTCTCGCACCAAGGCGCAGAATTAATTAATGTCAAGGGCATGCGGTAGAATTGAACACCAATGCTAAGAAATGATCTTAAAAACGACATTAACATTTTCGCCTTACATCAATTTTTGGTTGCGAATTTTCACAACACGCGAGCTTGCAATAAAAAACATACATGAAATTAATTCATATTAAAATCCGGAATGTAGAATACCACACACAAAAAGCCCTGTTATCCGGTTTCCTTTCAACAAACCGCCACATAACCTCTCTTATTCTTACTCAAAATGTTTCCCACTAATCCTTTTCACTTGTCAGTTTTAAAAAAAATACAGTTCGTAATATTCAGAGACAACGTAATAATTCGTCTGTGAAAAAAAATCAGTCTGAAAAATTCGTCTGAAGAAAGGGAACTTGCAGAAAAAAATAATCGTTAATCATAGTTGTGAGAGCTCCCGAAATTACGCTTTATTTTTTCATTTATTCTTTTCGTTCGCTTATTTATTTTCTTAATGCCTTGTAACATAATTTTCAACATATGAATGCTATTTGTGTGCGTATTTTCGTTTTAACCATATCCGCCTAAGGTCCCGTCACGCAGAAACCGGATAGAAATGTTTCTACCGAATTTCAGCAGTACAGTTTAACTTTTCTGACGGGTTTGAAAATCAGCCTGACGCAAATTACCAAAACACTATGACACGAAATTTATATTTAAACAAGCGAGACAACTTACAAATATTCCGGCTCGTCGAACTGAGGCGCGTAGAGATTCATTTCCCTGACGGTAACATTGAATTGCTTAAACTCGCTATGGCTTCCGGTGTAGGCCACAACAATGAGTCGGTAATGCTGATTCACCGCTCGGTCAATGGTCCTAAAAGTACGAAATCAGGAAGTATTGTTACTATGTCCAAATTCCTTGCTGTCTTCATTAATCTGTATACAGTTAGAGCGAGAATAAGACCATTAAGGAAGAAAAATGGATGGCTTACTTGCCAGTGGTCACTACGCCCGTAATGTTGTCTATTTTGAAATATGGAGCATCGGCCGCGTTATGAAGCCGAAATGTGACGTTCACCCCTGGTCCTGCCCACGCCGAAACCTTCGTAATTTTCGTGCCCGGGGGTGCTTTCATGTACACCGGAAACTCCGTCGAAGGAATAAGGATCTTCAAACCTAGAAGGTACAAATCATAAAAAGTGGTAATAGATTTCCTTTTCTCATGGTGATTGGGTGCTTAAGGGTCCATTACACAAACAAACAAAAAAGGGAATGATGCATTATCACGACTAATGAAGACTGAAAGAAAACCAGCCACACCCTTCTACTGTGTACGATTCGTTCGATATCTGCTTTCCTGTACGCAATTGCAGAAAAATCAAATCTCTTACGTGTCTTTTTTTGACCATAGCAAAGGAGGATATAAAAAGAATACGAATTGCTCCTTTTTCCACGCATAGTTAACACAACATTGTCTTGCACTAAGTTTTTGGTATTGAACTATTGTACCATACTGCCATCTTTCCAGGATTGATAGTTGTCAGCTTTTTACAATTTTACAAATCTTAATATTTTTTTGTAAGATGTAGCAAAAAGAGAATCCATTTTTGACGTATATACAGTGGAAACTAGCGTTAACGGAACCTGTCATGGCGAATGGTCAGCTATTATAGAAATAAAAAGGTACCGGCTTATGTCAAATTACAAAAAAGGCGTTCGATATTGCAAACTTCCTACATACTGAATAATACTCCTGTCTCTTCAAGAGGTTCGTTATACCAAGATTTTACTACGTTGTAGCGCTGCTTAAACGGAGAGACGTTTTTTTTTAATTCGCTGGAAGTGTCGACACTACTCGGGTCACGTTTTAGTACACAAAGAAGCCCGATTCTTTCACCATGAACCGAAAACATTCGGAAAATCGGGCTGCTAACGGCAAAGATTGAAGACAAGGACACTGTTTTCATTGTTGCCTCACGTTTTCCTAGACGAAAACTAGGTTTGCGACTTCGCGTTGCCCAAGTGTCTCTTTCGTTTCAACGTGTACCAAAACTCTAATGAGATTTTCTCTTCCACGCACAATTGGCTCATTGTACTCTACTGTGTTATGAGTTATGCTGATAACTAGGCTACATAATCACAGGCCAAAAAAGGCGAAAAGGGAGCTCAACAGGGGAAAAAAGAAACGGGAGTCCCGTTACATTTCTAAGATCCGCCATATGGGAGAACTTTAAACGCCCTGCTTTGTCACGAAGAATTACTGACGTCCCAGAGGGAACATTAAAGGCAATGCTATGGACCACATGACTGTACACTTGTTCTCAGACCCTTTTCGAAGTTAGTTGTCAAATGGAAACTACCCAATTTCCCTGAAAGTTTTCAGCCACAAGGCCGGAACTTTTCCGCACCGAGCGGCTGATGACCTTCACTTGCGTTCATTTTCGGACGGTTACGGTACATGCAGTATTGACAAGTCTTCAATTGCGGTCATAAAAGGTTGGCTGTGGTTTTTAGTAATGCCATTGCTTTCTCTCTCACGCTCCATCACCAAGATGTTCAAGATCACCCGGTGGTTCCGCTGATCTTCTAACTTTCGGAATTCCAGGAAAGTTTACATGCTGTAGCATGGTGGTTCAAAGAGGGAAATTCGAGACGGATCCTACGGTCCTTTTCGCTCATTCAGCGCATCTTTCCGCTATTACAGGATAGCAAAAGCAACGAAGAAAAAAAAACAGGAGAAGGGCAAAGAAACAGCGAGTTGTCTATAAAGGCCGGTCTAAGTGGCTTGAATTGCATCTGTTGCTTCGTTTAAAACTTTCAAGGCAAAACGCTCGATAGCACTAAAACTTTTTGTATACAACCAGCGTAAGTAAGAGAGCGATAGTATTACTTTATCCCACGAAAGAGGGGCAAAAAGCGTCAGTCTAAACAACTGTTGGAAGTTGGCAATTTATCAGTCTGCTTCACTCTTGGCGAACGTGGAAGAATGCTTGACTTTTCGCTATCTTATTCGGATGAAATCTCAGCCAACCTTCCACTTCCCATCTTCCATTCGTCATGACAATACATGTTGTGACGTCATCCCACGCCTCCACCATAACGTTACAGCTTTTGCTCCAATTTTCGCTGGCCTGTTCCCGTACATTCAATACCCGACAGGAGTTCTAGTTCCATAGTCCAGGGTGTGGAAATGTGAGAAAACGAGAACGCCCTATTACTATCAATACTATCAGTACCGCCGGAAATGGTCATTGTTTGTATAGTTCGTAAACTCGTTTTGAAGACCAGTTGACAAACTGTGCAACAGGTCGAACTGATTAGACGAAAATACTTTACTAGCTTATCTGAAAAGTGCAAATGCAGCTTCTGCAATTTCGGTAGCAAGTATGCCAAGTCTAGAGTTCGAGACGTTACGAAGGGCAGTCTAGAAAATGCTACGTTTGAAGGCTATGAGAAACCTGTGGTTTCCATGAGAACGAAAGTGGAGAATTTTATTTCCTATAATGATGGGAAATGGCGTAATAAGCATAGCTGGATCTTCTGGGATGAACGACTACTGTTGCTAGTACCGGGGTCATGCACGCAAAAAACTGGACACACGCATTCCCACCCATGCGAGTAGCCAGGACTCCGAAGTGGTAATTGCGATTCACATTACGTGTTGTTCCCAACAAGGTAAACGACCAAAATCTGGCTTTTCGCCCAGGATAGCAAATGGCAACAGAAAAAAAAGACATCGGATTCCCGCACCTGTTTTGCATAACACCCTAAAAGGCCTTTCATCCCGTTACTTAAGCACAAAGCGTCCTGTTGCTTCCAGTGCGACGACTCCTCCATCCCCCAAACTTGCCATAACACTCAATTTTCTAAACCTGGTCTGTTTTAATTGTCCTGGAAAGAGGAAACCCAGAATTGATTTATGCTAGACCTGCGAACAACGTGAATCACCCAACTCTGATGCAACAGTTGGGACCAACGGAGCGTTGGAATGCTGGGTATTATTTATTAAGAGTTGTCCCTCACCGACTATCCGTCACAGTCATCGAAACTCTTAAACAGCCATAGGGATTCACTTGCAGGATACGCAAGATACACGTAAAGATAGCAAAAGGGAAGGGTGTGTTGATTTACCGAAGCTTAAGCAAAATAAACACAAAAAGGCGAAGATTCCACGCGACTGCATGGTGAAGTCAGCGTTCTTATCCCACTACGATGCACTGCCTACTAATCCAAGTTTTCGATGGTATTCATAGTACAAGGGAATTCCGTGAAAGAATGCGAGTTTTGTCACACCAATCCACTTTTGTCACATTCGTGAGCATTGACACTTGAAGTGTACCTTCATTCAGTAATGCACAGCACGTCCGATGCTGACGGCAAAGCCGCTTGTAATACTAGGGATTAAGAGTTTCACCACTCGCACCATCGAATGCACGACTGGCTTCGGGCACGTCAGTCATGCTACTGACCATCTCTCTAGTTCGTACTGTTTGGGAAAGGAAGGCTCATAGAAACGTCTCTTGGTAATTCTAGGTCGGACTTTGGGACCATTTTTCGTTTCCTTTTTTTCCTGCTTAAGATGCCTTGGGATGATACGAGGCCAATTCCACGCATGTGGAAACGATCAAGTGAAAACTTTCTCGTACTTTTGTGGAGCGCTTTTGGGATGCTCTACCTTCTTTAACCAATAAAGTCAGCCTCTGAGCTACAACCTATTTGGTGAGATCAAAAAAACTTCCTCGTCAACGGGATGGCACAAGTGGAGGCGCATTCTCTTTAAGGTCAGATGCGCCCAAGTAAGACTACGCCAAACCAGTTAAGAGGGCAAAATGTTTGGAGCTGATTGCCCTCCAGACACCCCACAAAGAAAAGAAAAAAATACAAGTGCCCGTGAGGTCAGAGCACTGCTAATGCGTTGGAGTCATCCTTACTGACACAGAGACCCAGAAAAGGATCTGCTCCCGCCTCCTTGGGGATGCTCGAGCAGATTAATTAGCTCTAGGATACCCCAATAAAAGCCCAGACCTAATATATAACCTGTCAGAATTGTAGGGATAGGCAGGCAAGACTAGGAAATTGGCGCCTAACGCTCATTTAGCTACGACCCACTTCTTTCTGGAGATCCACGCGATTGTAGAATTTCATGCCTGCTTGCCTTCCTTTGGAACTTTTTTCCCCTATAGTTAATTCTCGCGTACGTCGTGTTTGTAGAAGATAACTGTTTGGCCTTCAAGAGAAGCCGAAAAAAAGCAGATAGTTGAAAAGGCGTTTCGCACTAGTCGCTTTCCACCAATTATGTTGTTAAGTTGGGAGCTTAACCCAAGGCCATCAAGAATGGGTTCTACCGGCTTCAGGACTATACACACAAGCACACAATAGCATTTGTTATCACCTTCATGTCACTTTAATATACAGTCAAGTTTCGCTCCCTTTCATTTATATGCTCAAATCTGCGTTGAGTATATATTTAAATTTTGCTGACAAGAGACAAATATTGTCGAATAATGCATACCTAATTTTCACAGATCGGGTAACAGAAATTGTTTGCTACTCGAAAAAAAGCCGTGATTAAGTTTATATTGCGGTGCATGTATCCATGCAAAAAAATGTTCGAATGCTACGTTCGCAACAACTACTTTTTCATAATGCAGGGTTTAAGAAATCTTGAATGAACGCGGGCACAGGTCAAAACGACCACGTGGTAGTGCGCCTAATTTTTTCTTGCCGGTGTATCAAACCACCCAAGTGTCCGATAATTTTTTATATTGTTCACGGAACATTTTGTATTGGCTGTTACACAATATGCAAATTGTGCGTCTCAAAAATTTTGGGAAACAAGCGATTTAACTGAGCTGGAGCTGAGCTTATTAGTTCTGTGCGCATAATTCAGGCAGGCCGCTGATTAATTTTTCTTTTAATTTTACTCATTTTATATTTTAATCTCACGTTTTAATCATTTATTACCCAACTGATAGTCCACTGTTGTATGTTACATTCTAAGTCAATAACTCTCTTGTAAATTGTAAACTACTCTTAGCCGATTTAACCCTTGGTCGTTTAGACCCATACCGGAGAACCTTATTAAACTCGAGTTAACTTTTCTGGCGAGTCCACTTCTTCGAAATAGAACTCGAAACATTTCATGTCAGATATGTCGAGGGGTACAGTATCATTCCTGGTAATAAGGAAACTTTTATCAACATAGATCTGGTTTTGTCAATCCCGATTACGAAAACTCCGGATTAAGCCAGGCGCCCCAATTTCTGTCCGCGACCGAAGTGTTCCGCTCTAGAATTTCACATTTACTCACGTGTATTACGACCCCATCCCATTAAGGTTTCACAAAGTTGATTAACTTGAAAAGGTGATTAATCTACTGTTACCTATTAGCAAACCCTAGTTAGGGTTTCACAGTGTTTTCCTAGCACACGTCGTAGAACTGTGGGTCGATTTTCTCAATTATCCGTTAACCTGCCAACCACGGAACCACCCTTCGGTCCCGACTGGTTGACAAGATGGGTATTCTGACTTGAACATCAGACGGTAAAACGCTTATACACTTACGTAGGATAGGTAATGTAAACAGTCAAAGATCACTTTTGAATTTTGGCTCTTTTGTCGCTCGCGTACACTAGTGTCATCTTGTGGCCGGTACCCTCATGAAACAAGACCACGTGCTTGCGTTGCGCTAACCTTCAGTACCCAGTTGCGTCTGATTACCTCACGCATTGATTTTCTTCTTTTCCTCCCACCTCAGTCGTAGAACCAATTCATAGTCAAGACACCTTTGGGAAGAACCTTCCCGAAAGGTTGGAAATAAATACTCAAATAACACTTGTTCACAAACTCCTTTTTATTCTTGCTCTCAAGCTTCCATTATGATCAAACACACGAATAATGATGGAACCTGATGGACCAGCAAAAAAGGACACAAAAAATGGCGGTTTCTTGCTTCCCTAATTACCATCTATACAACTCTTTTTTTCCTTTTGTCTGTTTTCTTCCTGATAAGAGACGAAGAGCGCGTCATGTGTAAATGGATGTGTTTGGCTTCCTTCTACTTCAACGTTTTGTCCCATAAAAAATAAAAACCCTGCCTCCCAATCCAAAAAAATTAGCGGCACGAGGAGGTAAGATGATTCTACAAAATTGGTTTACGGATTTCTTCTGGGTTTCATTTTTTGTCGTCCAAACTTGTTGGTGTATTACGTGTGGCGCTCCCCATCGTCCTTTTCCAGTTAGTTATCTAGCTTGACGGTCAATAAACGAAAGAAAAAAGGGGGGCGGAGACCAAATCGCTCTTTATTGACTAACCTCCCTAACCCAAAGCTGGGAAGTCATTCTCATCGTCCACTTTGGGAGCGTGTTGCTGGGCCGGTCCACGGGCACCCTGGCCACTGTAACCACGCCCACTACGTGGAACTCCACGGAAAGCGCCACGACGTGCAGGCTGTTCGCCACCTTCAGGGCGCTCGCCGCGCTCACCGCCGCCATTGCGACCACCTTCGGGGCGCTCAGCGCGCTCGCCACCGAAACCACGACCACCTTCAGGGCGCTCACCGCGCTCGCCACCGAAACTGCGCTCACCACGTTCGCCACCGAAACCGCGCTCACCGCGTTCGCCACCGAAACCGCGCTCACCGCGTTCGCCACCGAATCCGCGACCACCACCTCGAGGACCGCCACGGCCGCGACCACCACGGACGCCTCCTGGGCCGCCACGACGGGTATCGGCAAAGCGGATATCAATATCCAAACGCTTTTGACGACCAGCTCGCTGGGGGAATTCGCCAGTGTAGTCTTCCTCTTCCTCCTCTTCCTCTTCTTCGAGTTCCTTCTTCTTCTCCAAAGCGAAAGTCTTCTTCCACTGGGCGTTATCTTCACCTTCGCCAGGCTTGCGTATGTTGAATTCGGGCTTCTTGCGCTCACCCTGGCGAGCCTTCCATTCGTCCAAAGTCAGCTCCTGTGGGCCTTCTTCAACCGGGACAACTTCTTCGGCTTCGCCTTCCGCCCTGTAAACATTTCGAGACTTGTAATGGCTACACTCAAGTTACAATTCCAAACCTCAAAATAATCAAACCCTGTGCGAAACAACCCCCCAAACACAAACGAGGAAAGGTAAACTAAGAAGAACAATCCAACATCAGTATCCTTTTGGCATGCACGTCATTAGGCTAGATAAATATCCAACCTTGGCTCCAAAGGTTATCATCACGGTAGGTTGCTCAAATTATTTACCTTGGAGTATTTACCGTAGAGTTACAACAACAGACGCAGCAGAAACAGTCGTTACTTCTTTGACTTGAATAAACTACGCTTTGAACTACTTTAAACTGCCAAGAGAGCAGTGAGTGACCAAACGAAATTCCTTTGCCAGATCTTTAAACAAAATATTTAGCAAATAAATTACGAAATTCTATGCTACCTAGACAATTCTCGAATCGAATTATGCCTTGAATAAAAGGCGTAAATGAATAAAATAACAGTGGATAAAATCATGAATTTGCCAAACTGGGGCAAAACGTGAAGTTGTTCAAGCTAAGCTATGGCAACTAAAAATACTGTCACTGGTACTCGTACCAGAGTAAGGATTCCCCAAACAAATAAAAATACGCACTTGGGTTCCTCAGTAGTAGCAGCAGCAGCCGCAGTTTCTCCCTCGGCGACATCCTTGGTCCAGTCGGTGAACTCTTCAACGGCAGAGGCATCGAGTTGCCCTCTAAAAATAGAAAGGACCGAGCATGAGGCCTTGTCCTTTACAACGCACACATGTGCTCCGTAAAGACACACAGTATCAGCATCCTTTTGGCATTGCCGGGTCATTAGGAAGTCATTACTTCCTTGGCATGAAATTGTCTCATCATATCAACAGAATCGCTTGTCAAGCGGACAAAAGGGATCAAGAACACCAACTTACTCAATATCATCCTTCACGCTTCCCCAGTTATGGGGTCCAGCGCCCTCGCGCTTGTCCACCGACTTGATGCCAGTGATGACCGAGCCAGATTGGCGTTCGTATTCGCGCTTGCCTCGGTTATCTTGGACACCACCACGCCCTCGCGCTCTACCACGCCCCATCCCCCGGCCAGGGTTCCGTGTGCCAAAACCTCGGCCTCGGAATCCATTGTCCGCGCCACTGAATCCACCTTCACCCTCAGCACGAGGACCAGTGAATTCACGAGGGCCACGTTCGTCAAAGTTGCGCCGATTGTTGCGATCTTCGCGATTGTCATTCGGAAATCTCACGCTACGGTCGCGGTTTTGTTGGGGTTTGCCTCCAGGGGCTTTACCCTCTGTAAACACAAACACATGACTTTCATTAGCATAAAGTCCGCCAATTTTTCTCCTGATAAGAATCAAAACAACAACAGATATCTCAGTATCCTTTTGGCTTGCCAGAATCAGCGAGTTGGGGCATTTCCCCAACTCTCGGCAGAAAAGTTCTCATCAGATCAGTATTTTTGTTTCCCCGAGAGAAAAATGGAAAAACAAACGTGACAATTAAAAACGTGACATAGATAGGGCTTGTTATTAAAGAAAAGTACGCATTCCATGTAACTTCGCATTAGCATCTAGTCGAGGAACTACTGCGGCATGGTCTCGCACGCCACACGTGCACGCCATGCTACGAGCAGATGACTGCGCGCACCTTGAAGTTCTGAAATTACACATAATTCTTACCTTCTTTAGGCTTGTTTTGATCCTGAGATTTAGCCACCGTCGTTGCAGCAGCATTTGGGCCCTTCTTAACTTGTCCATTTGCAGGAGGTTGAGGTGCTTTCTTGTCTTTCACGTCAGGCGTTTTACTTGCCTTCACCTCCTTCACGTCCGATTTCTTGGGGGCCTCCTTTTTGTCCGTTTGTTGGATAATATCCAAGGGATCTTCGTTCTCGTCGTAAAATAATGCGTACCTATTGGTAACGCCAATTCCGTATGAGACCTCCATGGTCTCTATTTACCCCTCGATGGAGAGGATATTTAATGATAAGTTTGGCTACACTTGAGCCTTTCCACAAACTAGACATTCACTATGGCGCACCAGCGTTGCAAGAACAGGCCAGGGCTGCCAAGTCAACGCTTTAAAGCACTACCAAAAGTCGCTACAAATGAAAATAAATAAATCCAAAATTCATGGGAATACGAAAACGTTTATTTAATGACCATACTTTCGCATTTTTTCTTTAAAACTGTAGGAAAAAAGGTAAATTAGAAAGTCGGAGGATGGTCATCACGTGGGGTACTATGAACCAACCCGCTTGGAGGATTTCTGGGCGCGAAGGCTGTGTTTAGTACTTTTGGCGGGGAGCTGCACGTTGTTAAAGGTCCGTTGTTAAAGGTCGCGGAAGTGAACCTTTGTCCCTTTAAACTAGACTGGTGTGTATATTTAATCAGTGCCTTGCTAGCTTGTGTCCTAAGCTGTGTGCAAAACATGCAGTCGTCTAATTATCACAACATGGACACGACGCCTAAGAAAAGTGAGTTTACAGGAAAGCCTGTCAGTTTTAGCACTCCTGTCAACCAGAATTTCTACCCGTGGCAATGGGGAGATGAGCATCCTCAAGGGAGTCTTGCTACTAATTCCTTCGTATCACCTGACCTAAACCTCTCATCGTCGTACTGTGAATCACCTTCTACGCCAGCATCTCTGGGAAACCTGTCAAATTGCAAAAATGATGCCGTTTCCAAACGGGGAAGACCCAGAGCAGATCTGATCTCTCATTTGATCGTGGAAGGAGCTGTCTCACCCAGTGCCATCAAGTGCACCATTTGCAATCGCGTCTTCCCTCGAGAAAAGTCCTTACAAGCCCACAAACGCACTCACACGGGGGAAAAACCGTATACTTGCGATTACCCATCCTGCGGAAAGGCATTTACCCAGAGCGGACAGTTAAAAACGCACCAACGTTTGCACACTGGCGAGAAACCGTTTGTCTGCGCAGAACCAAAGTAACTTTCCCCAGCATTGTATCTCATACAGCATACTAACGCTTTCTTTTCTTTACAGTTGCTCAAATCGCTTTACTCACGCAAACCGGCATTGCCCAGATCATCCTTATGGCTCTCTAAAACGATGCCATGAGCTTGTTCTTCAACCTGTATCCGCCACAGATAACACCCCTGAAGTACTCGAATGGTTAGAAAGGTAAAAAAAAAAGAATCTCTGTCACTTTTGAATCAAGACATTCAACCCTTTTTTCGTAGGTACAAGAGACGTACGGAAGAGAAACCAACCCCGAAGAGCCAAGACAGTAGTTTCATCAAGAAGCCTAAAATAAAGCGCGGTCTCACATCCGAAATGGAACAGCAGGAAAACTGGTGCGAAAATGATGCCACATACACCACCCCCAAGCGGAATCCCCGCTCCAAGAAACCCGTGAAACTCTACGACACTCCTGACGTATCAGATGGTGAAATGCTTCCCTTGTATCGTTCGCTTTCTCAAGCTGTTGAGCCCGCTTTGTCTGGAATCGCTCCTTTGCCCTGGGGGCCAAGTCCGGTGAAAACGCCGTGCAAAACTCGTCGAATAGCAACGGAAAATACTCCCGTGGCTTGTTCGTCCACCGTTCTTGAACCGCGCTCGCTTCCACTTGAAGCTGAAAGTATTCGATTCCCAGAAACGCCCGAACAATCGCTCAGCGAACTCGACCGAGAACCACACTCTTGTTCCATCGAAAAGCCGAAAAAACGCTGGCTTCGGGAAGCGTGGAACGAACAACTCTTCAAAGATGAGATCACGGCGCCAAAATTGAGCGAGCAACAGTTGTGTCGGCCATCGGTCATTATTACTCCAGCTGACACCCACCCTCAGCGTAACGAGAAGTGGACGGGAGCTATCGCGCTTATGGCTCTGGCTTCGTCCCCCACCAACGTTACGAGCGACCATTAACATCTTTTTCATGGTTCGGCAAAAAGAGTGCCTTCTTGGATAGCGGAAACTGAGTGAAACGTCAGTTTTGGAGTACCTGAGATAACAAGCAGACTTCTGCTTTCTGTCTTTGCTTTTTCTAAGCTTTAATATTTCTTTCCTACAAGGAATTTTACGTCATTTGTACTCGAGATTCCTTCCATTGCTTTATTCTGTCCTTTCCCAGACCAGTTTTATAACGGCAACTTAACGTGTATACATGAAGCGAACTTGTCTCCATTTATTTCACAATTCAGAATCTAATGGGTGATATAATTCGCTTAATAAACGGTATATATAAGAAGGCGCGTGTCCACCGCTGTAAAAAGGGAAGGAGAATTAATTTAAATGCACATTTAAAGGATTATCTTAACAGTTCAAGCAAACTGAAAACAAGCTTACGTGTTGGAGATGAAAAGCTTGACGAGCTCAGGGGGTACGTAGTCGAAAACGGGATTGTAGATCTGTACTGTCGACAAGACAGCCCCTTCAGATCCGCGAATAAGATCAACTGGCGAAGCAAAACTGTTGAAACCGTCTTGATCCAAGCTACACACGTATTGCGGGCTGAATTTGTACATGGGAGCACATACAATCAACTACAGAATTTAAGAGATTATGCTACAACTTTAGCCTCCACTGGACTTATTTGCGTCGTTACCGGAACTGAGTAGTGCTTCGCGGCTAGAGCGACGGAGTGACTACCACAAACCGCTTTTAATCCACCGTTAGCCATAACGGAATGGGTACCCATAATTACTTTGTTCACTCGAGCCATCATGGCAAAAATGGAACTATCTGGGATCAGGGTTGTCTGGATTTTGGCTTTGGCTAAACTCAATGCCATTTCTTGACCCTATAAATACGTATGTTACAAGAATACAAGCAAACGTGAAAGGAATGTATTGGATTTGTTACGTTGAAGAACGGTGCGCATTCAGCGACGATAACTTGAAAAGTGCGCTGCTTGGCAGCTTGTTTTAGAAATGTCTCCACGGTTCGAGAGCGACCGATAGTCATAATAATTTCATTGGAGTGAATATGTTCCAATGCTTGAGCTGCGATGTTATCAATGCTGGTTTCGAACTCGGTTAGAAGCTCACCCAAGTTTTCCATAATGGCTGCTTTCAGATTTACGGACGTGACGTCATATTTACAATCTTCTCCTTCCGCGAGTACTAATTTGTGCAAGGATTGCTCCAACTCATCTTCCTGTTTGCCCTTAACGAATGAAAGAGGGAGAAAGAAATGAGTAAAACACATTGTTTTGAGATTAGTTGCAATAAAATGTTACTTTCTGGGAAGATGCATTTTCATCCCGAATAATTTTCAGGACCCGGCGAACCATATTCCCTATGCAATTCTCGGATGGAGCAGCATTAATCAGTTCTTTGCCGTGTTCTTCCAGTAAGGAAATAAGTTCTCCCGCGTTGCTCCATTTCGAGTGGGCAATAATCTTTCGTAATAAATGCACTGTGTTCTGCACCAAATTATACGAGTCGAGATATTTTCTAGAGGGTAGCAAAATACTGTAAGCTTTCCTTGAACATAACTGACGTAACTAAAATGCAAAAGGAATGCGATAACTCATGTCGAAAGCCACTCGTGGGAGACTATATGTGGAAATACATACCCTTGGCTAACTTCATTTTTGAAGGTGCTCATTAGTTCTGATAACTCATTATCTAAGCCCGGCATTTTATTTTTTTCGCCGTCTAGAGCGACGAAGTGAAAATATTACACTATTTCAGTTGTAAACATATGCTAGAAAATCAAACCACGCCTCCCTTGTAGGAATGAAACGGGAACGGCTCAAAAGAGCCCAAACATCAAAAGAGCCCAGATTTCGTGCGACTGAGCCCGATGTTAGGTTACGTTTAGGCTTAGGTTAGGTTAGTTTAGGTTACTTAGGTTAGGTTAGGTTAGTTAGTTCCCAGATGCAAACAGTTGGGCTCTTTTCCAACTGGGCTCTTTTGTGCCACGTGGGCTCTTTCGATGTTCGGGCTCTTTTGAGGCGTACCCAATGAAACACGAGGAAAAATTCCCTAAAATAACTTTTTCATTTTTGTGGACATTCTAGCTCTATTTCTGTAGATAAGCATGTATTTCGTATGTCAAAAGCAAAATATCCGTTATGAAACAAAACAAGCCAAATCTCTTCCTCAACAGCAAATTAAATCAGCGAACGGCATGGAATTTTTACGCATTCTCGCGTTTTTTGTACACGGCTACTGTAACTCCCGCATTTTGATGAATAAGGCAACGTCTAAGAAAATTGTGACTTGAATTATAGCTAAACGAAGTCGTAAGATGACAAGGGTTACGTATTCTGGCTTTCTACAGCGACAACCGGATTTTCACTGTCCAATTCCAACGTAGATGCCAAGTTGGCAATGGCGGCGATTGCCCCAGCGGCTTTTGCGCTCGCTACACCAGCAACTGGGAAAACACGAATAACTCGGGATTATTACCTTTTACACAAATAATAACGATAGTTACCTGCGACACACATTCCTTGCTTATCCGCACACAAAACCCCAGTCACATTTGGATCCCGCATCCTGCGACATGCAAACAAGAATTAAAACTTTTACTTTTAAAACGATTGATTCAACGTACAATTCGTCCACTGTTTTCTGCAATTCGGTTTCCATTTCGTTAACCTTCGTGTGTTCCTAACCCACTGTTGTGTTGTTCCTTCTAAGCATAACACAGAATGGCGCCACCCCCTTCTCAAATAACTACAAGGAAAAATCCCTTCCAGCGTTGGACTTTTTCAACAAGGTTTTCCGCGTTGGATAAATGTTCGCTTGTATTTCAAGTTCAGTATTTCAAAAATTCATCACTCATTTACTGGAACGGGAGCCGGTGTCGTATCTACCTTTTTTCCCTTCCTTCTCTTCTTTTTCGATGCCGGCGGAGGCATCGATACTGGCTCTGTTGGGGGAGCAGGTGCCTCAGTTTCGAAAACTTCATCCAACGGATCCAAATTATATGAGGGACCATCAGGCTTGCGCACTTCCTTCGAAATCTTTTGCTCTATTCGTTCACGGTACTTCATACCGGTGGCCTTCTTTATAATGCGGCGATACTAGACATAAATAAGGGTCATGAAACCTGTCGCTGATCGAGATTTGCTGCAATAGGTGAAATATTACCATATTGGGTGACACATAGTCAGGGTTTTCCCACAGAACTTGGCCACCGAAACTTCCTTCGAATAGCTTAATAGGATTCATGACAAAACGAGGTCCTACCAAGAATAATACATATTATTCGTCGAAAAGCAAGTTTTATATTACATGCACTACCTATTTCGGCCATTTGACCATCTTCTTCAACAATCTGAAAGTTTCTGAACCAAATACGATTGTCGTAAATGCAGAACGTAAAGACGTGATCGAAAAACGGTTGGCTTTTAGGATGCGCTCTTGGGGTGGAGAAGATCTAAATGTTAAAATCGTTATACAAAGATTATACAAACGTCCACAGTATTCTTTACATACCTGCGTTAGCAGTTCCTTCATGATCGCCCAATGCGGCTTAGTATCAAAAGTTTTATCGAACGACAGCAAAGGTCTGGATCCTTTGAGGCAATTGCCTGTCATTTTCAATTCTCCCATGGTATGAACTATGAAAATCAGTCATTATTAACTAGATACTACGGATTCATTGTCAGTACTATTTTCAAGGAGGAATTTAGCGCAGGGTCCTTTGGGAACGTTAGCCAACCAAACATACAAGTCTTGTTTCTTCCGTCCTTCGAAGAACACGCATCTGTTGCAGTTTTTCATCTCGCAAATCTAGAAAATAAAGGATCAGATCGTTCTAATGAAGAAGACTATCATTACCTCATTGATGACAAAATACGGATCTTTCTTTTCCATTTTGCTTTCAGGCTTTGAGTGGGGCATCATCTCCCTGACGTCATTCATCAGATGCCGATCCCTTTGAGTGGCTCCTCGAGCCGAAAAAACTAGAACTCTGTTTTTGTTGGTCCATTTTACCTACAAAGGGGTACAGAAATGACGCAAGGTGAAAGCTGAAGTACATTTTTGACACAAATAATGAAAACTAACCTTTTTGGCGACAGGTTCATCTGACTGTCGTACCAAGGGTAGCGTTTCTGGAGTAGTTTCTGGAGTTTTCTCTTGCTTAGCTGATTTCTTTTCAACGGATCTGCTGCGTTTTTTAGCCATTTTTACAAGACCTGAAGACTTCGTACAACTATTTTCTACGAAAACGTGCAACAGAAATAAATCTCACACGTGGCGACACTACTGCCACCTTGACTGATGAAAAATAGCGCGAACTTAAAAGTCGTCAGGGACAACAGAGTAAGCATCACGGTCGCTAGAGGAGCCACTGAATTAGACGCCATGATTTGTGGTCTATTTTGTTGACTCTGGACCCAATGAGAAGGTGTTAGTCTTGCTAGTCGTTTGGGTTACTATATTAAAATGCCACACTGTTGTGTACCATTTTGTAACGTCCAGTCGGGTAAAGAGTTGACGAAAAGGACTAAAGAAAGCGGAATCAAAATTTCCTTCCATAAAATTCCCAAGGACCCTGCCTTGTTGAGCGAGTTTGCCAAAAGAATAAAACGAGAGATAGGACCCAATTTTCAAGTAACGAGAATTGCGTCCACTAAACTGTAAACTTCAAATAACGGAAGTACCTAATGAATATATTCTTTGTCATGATTTTAGGTCTCAAGGCACACAAGTATTTGTTCCCTTCATTATAGAAAGGAAGATTTTTATGAGTATGCGGCCGGGAGGCGAGAATTGAAACCCAACACTTTACCTACTATTTTCGACTCCAGAATAACGAAAAAACGCAAACTAGATCATGAGAAACGAGTTTCTCTTTTGCACGAAGATTCTTCCGATGGAATGGAAAGCGGACAAATTGAGACAGTGCATGGCAATGACAACATTTCCATGGAAAACCCAGCGGACCGATTACAGTTTAAAGTAGAGAAGCCCGATCCTATGGATGCTTCCGATACAGATAGGGATGAAGACGGAATGGATAGTGAAAATGAAGCTTCGAATTGCGGTACTCCATTGGAATATCCAGTCGATCTATTGGATTGTAAACTGGAGGAAATGGACCCCGGTTCAGATACAGAAAGCGCAGATGAGGCCATTGCGGGTGAACTAAAGGAAAGAGATCCCTTAAATCTATCCGATGACGAAAGGGGACAAAATGACGATGACCATAGAACTGATGCCCTTCCGACTTGCAACACTCAAGTAGAGTATACAGTCGAGGAATTGCATTGCAAACTGCGGGAAATGACCGCATTGAATGGTTACCTGAAACAAGAGCTATCGAAGGAAAAAAGAATCAATCACTATTATGAAACTCAGTTTGCGAAATTAAACAGTGATCTTCAGAACGTCCAAGCCGAACTACAGCAAACCCAAGAAATTAATTACAGGTACCGGACGGAGCTTGTCAAACTGAGGTATCGTTTTCAGAAACAGTCTGGACCTAATAAGAAGGAAAAGTAAATAAATAAATCTGTGAACGCTGTGATGTGAAAATTAAGTAGGATGTGAGCAAACTAGAGGCACATAACCATAACAAAAAGTGTATGTATAAAACGGAGCTTTTATTAAAACTGTCATAAAATTGACGTCAATGTACAAGAATCGAGCGATGGAACCTAGATCTGGTTGTGAAGATTGGTGCCCGTACGTATTACGTAATTACTATGTTGTTGGTAAAAGGATGGGATGAACGTGACAAGAAAACATACAGTTCATTATTCCCATTAAACTACCTTAAGATTGTATTCATATTTGATCTCATGATCTTGTGCCAAAATCAGAATAAAAGACCGCACGGTCATTTGGTTCCTCACTTCGAAGGAAATTTCTGGTAACTGTACGAATTAGATACAAGCGATAAAGCCGACAAGTTAGAATACAGAACGAAAAATATACGCAAAGATAAAATAAGAACGGTTAGACTTTCGATACGCGACACAGGTTTAATTAGCGTCATCAAAATACAAAACCGAACAGTTTAATTTTTCTAATTTTTCATGGTTCTCAAATGTCTTGCACTCAACATCATACAACAAACAAAAAATATTTTCAGTACCTCGTATTCGATCAAAATTCACTCTGTACAATTCACAACAATCCCCTTGTTAGATAGTTTGACCCTTTCACTTATGTCGGAGGGTGGGGAGGTCTCCGGTCGAACTCCCTTCTATATTCCGGCTTCTTGTCTCCTCGCCAGTCACCGTACGAAGAAGGTGGATGCGACGAATGGATTGGAGGGTGGGCATGAGCATGACTTGAGCCTTCATAGTGCGCATACGGTGGTGGATGATTTCCGGGGTACCTACTGAAGAAAAAACAATCAGAAAAACAAATTAATAAACAATTAGAATTTAGAAATAAATACTCATGTATGTATCAGACCTTATACCACACGACTCTACGCTGACGCAATTCAAAGGTTTGCGTCAACATGTGAAAAAAGCTTATGAGAAGCTTCCTCTTCGAGCGTGGGTAAGTCGATCCTTTCACTTATTACATCTATATCAATTATTCAAACGTATTATTTCAGACTGCTCATCAACCGAAAGACACACGTAAACACTGCGTGCAATACTACTCCCATGAGCATAACTATAAATACACAAAAAACTAACCTCTTATCCACGGGTCGATAGTCTCGTTCCCGTTGGTAAGGATGTCCTGGACGACTATAAGGGTCTCGTTTATGGTCGTTAAATCTAAAATGAATATTAGCAAATAATGGAACTATGGATTTGTGGCTTGAGTTATAAGCTCTTACCTGTCACCATGAGGTGGAGCAGGCCACCGGTCCCTTGCAGGATCCCGCCTATCCCTTACGTCACGCTCTCTAGGATCGCGCTCTTTCGGAAAATAAGGCTGCCGATCTCTACTGTACCTATCCCTTTCACTTCGATCGCGCTCTCTGTCTCGATATCGTTCGGATTCCCTATCCGATTTGCTGTCCTTCTCTCTTTCGCTTTCACTTGTCCTACAGAGACCACGTAACGTGCATTATTACAGGTTCAAGTCGAATTTCGCAATCTTTTACCTGTCGCTTCCATTGCTGAACGAACGTTTTGGCGCCGTATGAGGCAAATGGGTATCATGATCCACGTCGTCGTACTTCCGCTTGGCTGGATGGCTAGAATAACCGGACTTCCCAGGCTAATAGGAGTACAAGAAAGGTTGACGCTTTAATAACAAATTCGGTAAAAATTATAATAATACTACCAATAAAAATAATAAAATAATAAACAAATAAGACAAACCTCTTCTCTGCTATTCTCTGAATGGTAGACTCTTTCTTTTTCTCTCTCTTTCTCTCGCTCTTTGGGCCTCTCTTTCTCCTTTTCTTGGCTCTTTTCATCTCTCCCCTTGTCTTCTTTCTCGCTTTGCTTCTTGACAGCCAACCGATAAAGCTTGTAGAGCTTTTTGGCATCAAATTCCGTAAATTTCGAGACGAAATACCACAGATTACTGCACATAAAAATAGAAAACATATAGTTTTCGCAACTGTATGAAAAAATCTTAGCTTACTTTCGCCACTCTTTCGCCTTTTCTGGGTCAACGATGGCCGTCAGACATTTGTCGATGTGTTCACCAATCTGAAGTAAGCATTGCCTCGTGTGCTGAATTTGTTCGTGTTCAGGTAATGTCTGATCGGGGTTGTCCAGTGCCTTCAAAGCTTTCTTGACAGGGCGCATTTTTTCTTTGCACTGAAAGAGGAAAAAACACATAAGAAAAGTAAAATAACCACTAATGCGATCATAATTGGCTGTTACAACTCTTACAACCGTAACTCCTGCATTTTTACCTCGTTAAAGATTGACGGGTCGAGATCACCAATAATTTCTACCGCACGAGGTTCGCTGCTAGCTGTGAAGTGCATGGGCCCTTGTTCAACTTTCTTTTTCTTCTTCTTTTCTTTCTCTTTCTTCTTCTCTTCTTTGTGGTCACTCTTCTCGTCTTCTTCGGTTACTACCTGCTTGAGATCCTCTTCCAGAACACGTTTCTTGGGAGAAGCGAGCGCATTATTGGCCTCTTCGCCGGAACTGATATCTTCCGCGTCCGGAACGATCGGAGCTTTAACAGGTTTTACTTTGGGCTCTTTGCCCTCTTTCGGTTTTCGCCCACGTTTCTTGGGCTTATGCATGCCTTGCTCCAACTCCACTTGACGCTTGAGGATCTTTAGAAGATAGTCAGCTCGGGCTGAAACGTGTTTGGCTTGGGGTTTAGCGTCCGGCCCATCTGGCAATATCTTGTGCAAATGCAACGACGGATCCATTTTAATCGCTTCCCAGGAACCCATTCCATGCTCATAGATTCCTCTCAACAGACGCGAGTCGTCTTCAATGGTCCATTCCATGTCCCAGTTCGGGTCACGCACTCTACACATGAGAAAAATAGTAAGTAAAAATGTCTATGTTACGAAGAAAACCTTCTGAATTACTTGGCAGTAAGGATCCATTTCTTCCGTTCTTCAGTACTCGTAGGCATAACCGTCGCTAAAGGTACCAATTCATTCAGAGCCGAGGACAAAGTTTTGGAATTGACTGAAACGTTCGAAACTTTGAAAGAAGGTCCCCTTTCCCGTTTCTTACGCATCCCAGTCGCGGCAGACAGATTACTCTCTTCGCTGGGTTCCATCCCATCTTTCCCGTCCTTACCCCGATTGGCGTAAGCTTCACTGCAGCGCTGGAGCACAAGCTCAGTCAAACGTTGTAAATCGGAGTGCGATTTATCCACCAAGTCAGCATCAGCTGCCACGACGTCGAGCCTTTGCATGGGATTAGGAAACTTCCTCAAACTTTTCAAAAAGCGGCGAATTTCGGTATCTGTGAAACCCTTGATATTTTCTCGGGCGTTGAGACGTGGACGTCCTCGCTTGCGAGGTTTGTCTTCCTCGTCACTGTCGTCATTGTAGCTGCCTTCTCCATCACTCGCTTCACGTTTCACCTTTTTGTTGTCAGCTACAGAGATAAAAACCATTAGCTGACGATACAATTACCAAGCGGGACAAAAACTGAAGTCGAAAAAAGCACTAAAAATAAACTGAAAGTAACTAACCGACGGATCAATCTAATAAGTACTTTACGGTGCAATACAAGGAAAATAGAAAAATAAATAACCGAATGATTACCTTCAGAGTCCGACCGTCCTCTGCTAACCATTAAGGCGCCTCGCCTGTTTCTAGGTGGCAAATACAAATCCGCCATTTCTTGGGCCTTTTCCGCATCTTCAATCGTTTTGCGAAAGTTTTCTGGTATAATGTTATCCTATACAAAACTAGTCATTAGAATTTTTTCCCAGCCAACGTGGTAAGCCTACCCAAGCCCTTTCTTCGTCTTTCTCCTTTTTGGTTCCAACAGTGGGCAAAGGATCTTCTTCGTCGAAAGCGGCAAAACTGGCAACTTTAAATGCTGACAAGAGCTCATCGCCAGCCATAGTCGGAGCCTCATCTCTTGTCTCAGCTCGTCGTAAAATCTCATCAATATCACAGGCAGGCTCTTCTTCCCCGTCTTCATCATCTTTAAACAGTTCTTCCGCTCCAAACTTTAAAATCGCGTTCAATTCGTCCTTGTTGAAAGGATTCGAATTGGTTGTTCCCGGGTTCTTGCGGTCTAACACAGTTCGACCAGTCGTGTCCATTCGCTGGATAACCAAATGATCCAACACCATTTTGCGTTTGGCTCTTTCCACGATATCTTCCTCCACGGAGCCTTTGGTGACCAAACGATAGATGTTCACTTGATTCTTTTGCCCAATACGATGAGCACGAGCTTGGGCTTGCAAGTCGTTCTGCGGATTCCAATCCGAATCAAAAATAATAACGGTATCTGCTGTTGCTAAGTTGATACCCAACCCTCCAGCTCGAGTGGAGAGCAAGAAGCAAAAGTCCTACAAGACACGTTTATGTTTCATAATGCTTAGAATTCTAAAATTTTCTTTGCAAAGACTTTTCTTACCACAGAGCCTTCTGCGTTGAAATGTTCTAAAGCTTTCTTCCTGAGTTCCCCCTTAATTCCTCCGTCTAAGCGTTGGAAAGGGAAACGTCTCAGTTGCAAGTAGTCGGCCAACAAATCCAACATTCGGACCATTTGCGAAAATATGAGCACACGATGCCCCGTTTCCCGCAACCGGATTAATAGTTTGTCTAATAGAAGTAACTTGCCAGATCCACGAATCAATTGCTAATAGGGAAGAAAAATACACAAATAAAGCACTAAGTACAAAGCAACGAAGACAGTTTCTCCAGAAAAAAAACTCACTTGTAGCTTTTCATCAGACGCCAAACGGTGCTCATTTTCTGACGGCTTTGTGAGGTAAGCATGATTACAGCACTTCTTTAATTCCATCACGATATTGACAAAGGAGGAAACAGAGCCTTTGGCCCCTTTGCGCAACGCTGTGTAGTTTTTGGTCAGAATCCATTTGTAGTACTGTTTTTGGAGAGTTGTCATTTCTACGCGCAAAATTTGTTCCACCTAGGCAAAAATTGCAATAGTTACGCCATTGTACACTTCGAAAGAACACCCAAGTTACCACACAACACACACAACATACAATAAACGCGCACAACAATAGAAAATTACCTTCGATGGCAATGATTTCTCCACGTCCTTCTTCACACGTCTTAAGATATAAGGCTCTAGCTGTTTGTGCAACTTGGCGTAACCTTTGTTGGCTGCGTTGTCGTGCTCTGCTTCGAACTCTTCCCAATTGTCGAATCTTTTATTCAAAGAAAATCAAATTAATACCTATTGCTTCATATAACCGTAAGATATCATTACTTGGAAGGCATGATGAAGTGCAAGAGACTCCACAATTCTTTCAAACTGTTTTGTAACGGTGTTCCCGTAATGAGTAATCTGTGATTCGTGTCAAACTCTTTGAGCGACTTATAAAGCAACGAATCATCATTCTTCAAACGATGAGCTTCATCCACCATTAGACAAGCCCAGCTGACAGTGCCCAAAAACGTTTTGTCCTTTAGGAGGATTTCATAGGTTGTAAGGACCACGTTGAGCTTCAGTCGTTTGTTACCCGGGTGACACCACTCATACTGCCGAACCTGCAAGTACCCAGAACGTTGAATATATCTGACTCATTGCAAATCGATGGTTAAATGCTTACAAGTTCTCTCGAGTCTCCATCACCAATATAGGTGACGACGTTTAAATCTGGACCCCAAATTGAGAACTCCTTTTGCCACGCATTTAGCGTGGATAGAGGCACAACGACCAAGAACGGGCCGTATAATTGTTGTGCATTGAACAAATAATACAGGAAACTAATTGTCTGAAAGTACGTGATAAAAAACGGCGTTAAAAACTTCCGCTGCAACATTCCCGAAAGCTGAACTTACTTGGATTGTTTTCCCCAAACCCATTTCGTCTGCCAAGATTACAGAATTTTCCTTACACCACGAATGGACCAACCAATTCAACCCATCCAGTTGGTAATCCCTTAAAAGCAACTAAGAAAAATTGCAACATTGCGAAATTGCGCGAAAGCTCATTTTCATTACAATGTTCAAGCCTTACTGTATCGCTGCCGATGAAATCCGGTTGCGTTTTCATGGGAACAAATTTAGGTCTATACTTCAACGCTTTGCATAACTTGGACGGCGTTCGTTTCGACGCCTCTCGTTCGTCAAACTCGCTGATTTTGTCGGAATACTTCTTCACGATTAGTCCCCCATCTTCCCACGTGGCCTCGGAATACGGCAAGCTCTCCCATTTGACTAAGTAATCCGGATAAGCGCTGTCCGGTTTGGGATTCATGGATATGATGCGTTCGACTCGCAAATAGCTCGCCATCAGTTCCTGTTGCAATTCTAACTGACATTCGTAGAACTCCACGTCTTCAGGCGTGGCTCGCGATTTCCATATCCGAATATCGTCTTCTTTTTTCAAAAAGTTCTCTAGTTTCTTCAGACCTTTAACCTAAGGAATGTAAATTCTTATAACTACGCTATTCGGTAACCAAAAACTGCGCGTCTGATTAGAGAACCCGGGATTTACAAATGGGTGTGCCTTCTTTTTTTTTCTTTTATTGAATAACCCGCGTAGGGTTTCGCCTATTACGGTGCAATCACAATAAGATGGAGAAGATTTGAATTACCTTCATTTCCCTCAGATTGTGTTCATTTTCCCATGTGTTATGAATGTGTGACCATCCTTTCCATTTGACGAGGAACTGAGGCTCGGCATTTTCCGAATCATCTTCTGGATCAAAGCCCTCGTTAGGGTCCCCGTTTTCTTCCACGGCGTATATCGTAGTACATGAACCAGTGGCTAAGATTTTCAAAACAAACAACTGAAGATGTAACAAATACGAAGCGATTGTTTCGTAGATTCTAGCGAAAGAGCACTGCTGTCCAACCTTTCGTTCAGATTCGCTAATAGTACCGCGAAATAAAACAAAACTTGCAGCTTCAAATTTCTGAAAGAAGTAAGACGCTGAAAAGGGGAAAGATGGGGAAGATGAGATGCAAGTTCCATAGCTGGGTAAAAGCCAATGTTGCCATAAAAGTTCTTTTCCTGGTGAAAGAACTTGTTCTTTATGTTGATGTGTTACTTTAATTAGATTTGCTTTCCTTTCGAACATTTTCTGGTGACAATGAAGTCACAGAATCTGGCGAACCCTACTTTCTGATAAGAAAGTTGACCGCGTTTTGTAAGTTAAGAAACTACAATTTTTACGGAAATAGGGAAAAAATCGTACTGGGATACGTAATGGGAGATACGATTGGACAGCAGCAGCTTGCTTTGTTAAAACTCCAGTTTGAAGTCTGGTACTTCATGTAGGAGACTTTGTGTACCTCCTTTTCTCCCGATTCTGAATTCCATGAGTTTCTCAATGGTTTCTGCATTATCTTCTTCTTCGACTACGACGGGCTGGCTGATATCCACGTCTACCAAATCATCTGAGCCCGTTTCCTCGGCACTGTCTTCTTTATAACTTACAGCTGCAGCTGTACGCCTATTCGCTGGCCTACTCAAAACACAAAAACCATTACAAGTCCGTCTCCAGGAGCTAATGTACTCCTGTTTTGTGTTAAAACTTCGAGCTTTAGAATAGTAGATAATTTACAATTTCTTTATACCTTTTCCCATGACCGTCTTCATCTTCACTGGATTCGTCTGAATAGTGACTGTATTTGGATCTACTAGACTTGGCGCGCTTGGCTGGCGCTCGGTTGACTTTTTTGGGAGGAGCTCGCCTTTTAGGAATGTCTTCTTTGTCTGTCGCACTATCATAGCTTTCGTCAGATAAATTGGGATCAGACCTACGATACAGCAAAATCCTCTTTTAAGGACGGAATTTATTGACGGGAATTAAAAACTGAACTGTTTGACTGCAGTTTTGGTCTCTTTGGCACGGTTAGACCGTCGAATGCCGTAAATATCTGGATCTTCATCCCAACACTGAAAACACAAGAAACAGGATTGCAGAAAGGGACACCTTTAACCGGACGTAACAAGCTAAACTCAATAATACCTTCTTCATTTCAGCCGCATTGCTTTTCTTGTGACCTGCGCTCCGCTGAGGACTTTCTTCTTCGGACTGGTTTTCCTCTCCAGAATCATGTTCAGAGTCAACTTTAACCCTCGACGAACTCTCCGAACTTGAGCTCGAATCACTTGTTTGAAAATAATTCATTTTTATTAATTTTTGAAAGTTCATTTTACATATTTTTATTTTACAATTATGAATATTTTAAAATTATATTTCAATATTTTTAATTGTTACAATCAGGACGAAAGTCTGATTTACCTGCTCGAACTGGACGATGATGACTCATTTCCAGATTCGGACCCGTTGTTTCCATGAGAATCTTCATCAGAATCCTGGGAATAATTTTAATTCCATAAGGCCCAACTCGTAAAGTCGTGTATTTATGCACTTTAATGTCAAGACATTGGACAAGATTACAACGAGTATGTCGAAACTCTATTGCCAGAAAAGAATTCGTTCGTTTTTACTCCAGCAAGTTGTGCTCAGCTGATGGACGTAAACACGAAACACGTGTACACGGTCAAAGATACAAGTCAAATTTGCTAAAAGGCGTCACTTCGAAAATGACTTGGAACCTTGATCAATCGAACTGTCGACTAATAAACTTCCGGAAAAGCCAAACAACATTGTGGCCCGCACGTTCCTCAATTTTTAAAATTTGGATGAAAATACGTCAACAACGCGAGGCTACAGAACTGTTAGTAGTGTGCTAAAACCCCAAGTCCTATGCGTTACGCAATCGCAACAATGGCGCAAACAAAGACGAAGATTACTTGGCATAAAACAAGGATCAAATTCTTTTCCACTACTTTATCAATTAATTCTAACACATTAATGCTTACATGACTTATGGCAACATAAGCGTTTCAAGCTCAAATACAAAGATCAAGCTGTAAAATCGAGCGCACTTTCCGACCTTAAAAGAATTATATCTTTTCATTTAATCGTAATAAGACAAGTGCTTTCATAATTGTAGTTTGTAATGAACACAGCTATCAAAATCCACAAGTGAAAGCACCAACAAAGATAGAAAGTTCACTTACCTGAGCCATTTTTTAGTACTCTTGGTTGCAAAAATTCACAAAATCACTTATCACAACTTGTAGTCTTCTTCCACAATTACAATGTAGGAATTTAAATGTTCCCGCACTCGATCGTAGGCCGTAGCAATGAATTTCAAATGGACGACTGAGTGAACCACGCCTGAGATGCTTTGGCGTCCGCCATTTTGAGTAAGCTCAACGCTGTGTATGGCTGCAGGTCCGCTGACCCTGGTTACCCAGTCCGTTACACAAAGAATATTCTCCCACTTTTTCCTATTAATTCTACCAACAAAATCTCCTATTTACCAGCAATTACGGTAAAAAAACACCTTTACATTAACACGTGCTTGTAAGACCTGGGGGCGGTCCTTACTCAAATAATTAAAGTCGGAGAAAATGCGAGCGTCTTTCTCAACTTCGCCTCACTGACGCCATTTTGAACTGTGCCATAAGCCTGAAACCAAGAGAATGAGACGTCTATGGGGTTTTGGGCCTCTCTTCCGCTTTGCACAAAAAGCGCCACTTTCGAATAAGAACCTTTGTCTCCCAATTCGTACTTAAATTTGCTGGCAACCCAATCTTGCCAAGATTAAGCAATTATTCTTTAAATACTAACTTGCCAACGCTTTGCTCTAAACAAAAGTTAACTGACAATGTCTCAGACTTGTCAAATACGGGAAAGGAAGTCTCGAGCAATGAAAGGTCAATTCGATTGGTCGAAAACTTGTACACAACTGAAAGCAAGTTGGGTTAGGATTAACTGGAATGAATAAGACGGTGCTTTTTCACATTGACGCCATCTAAAACAATGGCACCTAAATTGGTTGTATTCTTGGAATACACGCATTACAACGTGATGACCTTGCACATCAAGGAAATGCAAAGATCCATAAACGTTTCGAAACAAAGAGGGGTAAGACTAGCACAAGCTGCTCCCCTGAATAGAACCATGCACACTACGTTTGGCAAAAATATGCAGTGGATTGGTTGTGGGTCCACTTACGGAGGAAAGTAGAAGGTAATGTATGTCAGTTTACAGCTTCCGTTGCTTCTTTGGTCGCGGACTCACTTCCCATGAGACAGGCGTGGTATCCGTAATGGACACTACGTTGAGACCGCCCATCGTCAAGCCTTTGATAGCCGACTAAAAAAGACAAAAACAATAGTCAATTAATATATCGTATCAATGAGTTCGTCACGTTATTTGAACCACATTAGCTAACCTTACGTAAAAAAAAATTAGAGCGTGAACATTAGCTCTTTGCTGATCCTTAACTATTTCAAAGATAAACAAAAATTATATTTGAGAAAATTTAACTTTTAACACGTAACTAACCTTACGTTATAATAGCTTAAGAAAAGTATTATCCAATATTCCCATTCGACATGCATTTAACTACAATAAGGTTTACATAAATTCTTAGTACGAAATCGGCAATGTCGAACTCAAGAGATAGTCTCTGGTACTCAGGTTCATGGCACAGATGCAAGTGCTGAATAAATTGACGAAGTTTCGCCCAAGGATTTGCCTTTACTATTATACAATTACAAAGGTAACTGGAAAATTGTGTAGCGCTACCGGAAAAAAACTGCTTCGAATTCCATAAAGTTACGAGCCAGTGCAGGGAAAAACTCGCTGCACTACGACATACTAACAGACCTTAAAATGTTACATCCCGAAGTAATTAGGAAAGATTAGAGAATCTACGCAAAGCAGATTTATGCGTAGTGGCTATTGAGAGGGTGTTCGATTTCAGGGAGCAAAAGCGTTATTGGCTGTTCTGATACTGGTTCGGAATTGTTGCCAATTCAATTTCCACACATACAAGAACTGTTTCTAGACTGCCTCGATAGTGTAAGGAAACTACTCGTGGATGAAATTTCAAAGTTTCGAAAAGCGGCCTTATTCCGCGGCATGCGCTAACTTGAGGGCGGATTGCAATTTCGCAAATTATTCCACTTTTGCTTCAATGCTAACTAACCCAATGCAGCAGAGTCCACTCATTTGAATCTCGGTTAAACGTATAATACGCCTAAAAGTATAATAAGCTTAAGGTCGTTACTTATCGCGCAATCGAACGTGACTTCGGTTGAAAGTTATACTTAACTTAATTGCGTACTACTTTCAGGCCCCGGGTGTATTCAATTAAGAGGACTCCATTGGAGCTTAAGTGCAGAAGTAGAATGTAACCTCACCCAAAGAGGTGAATTCTAGAACATATGCGTTGTTTTACCTCAAACACTGCCAAAGCCCCGTGAGAAACTAAGATCGCAATTTTATTTCACATGCGTAATTATGGAATCACCTTTGGGAGTAATTAAATGGTAATAATACAAAAGTGGAAATCCGATTATATGGATTCCATCTATAGCAGACTTTATTACTAACTCCGTCTAATACTTTCCGGGTCTTGATATCACAATACCTGGCTAACGGCTTAGCATGCAATGGGAATTAAGGGATCATGCAAAGACCTTACTGGAATTCACAATTACTACTTGTGAGTGCCCTAAACTGACGTTACCTTCGTTTCTATACGAGCGAGTACCTGCCTAGTAATTTGTATGTCAGCCTCTAATTTTTTTCAATAATTAACTGTCGCAACTTAAGTTCTAAGCTCGCTCACTGCTCAGCACGTAATCTGAAACTGGAATTAAGAAACCTCAGTTTTGAAGACCTTTTAAGAGAATGATGAAAACAATTATTTCAGATATTGATAAACGTGTTTAACCCTTGCTCAAATGGGTCTCTTAAGAAAGAGACACCCAAAAGAGCGTGCAGTAATGTATGTAAATAATGTCATGAACTCAAATCAATACTTCTACGCTATTTTAAATAGAGCATAGAATATTGATTGGGAAGTACTTAACATTTCCTTGTTCCTAACATACCCTTTCATTAAAAGTTTTGGGAGAATTCCGCACAATAATAACCTTATGTGTTAGCCACGCTCTAGAATCATGTAACGAGAATCTTCGCCACGGAATAAGGATAAACTACGAATAGCAAATGTTAAATAGGCCAGAGTCCATTGATAAAAAAATCGTTCATACTGGTAAAAGGAAACGACTGAAAGCAAATATATTTACCATTCTTCCCGGCCCAAGGCCTTGCACTTTGACTCGCACGTCTGAATAGCCTCTCTCTGTCGCTTTCTGTAGAAAAAGATGCATGTCAATGGATGATTCCACGTTAGCAGAGCACTCATACCAGGCCAAAATTGACGGCAGTAGCTTGAGCTGCAATATTGGTGCCTTTTCTAGTGTTTTTGAAGCCTTCCATTCCACACGATCGGACCAAATTCATTTCGCCTGAATAACAACACCGATAAGTACAAAACAAGTTCGGAAACAAGTAGGCCTATGCAAACAGGCTTACCTTTTGCTGACGTAAGGGCGATAATGGTGTTGTTGGGCGTTGCCTTGATATGGCAAATGGGGATTGCGGCAAATCGCACACCGTTGATAAGCATATTTGGAGTGTTCTCATCGGGAAAGACGTCGTACTTTCTGTAAAAAGCAGTAAGAAATACAAGCTTAGTAAGTCATTAACTTTTTAATATTGAAGTTTGAAAGAGAACACCCTTTCTAAATTAGTTCTAACAATTATAAGTTCGTAATGTTCGTAATGTCTGTCTGCAATGAAGTTCTACGCATTTCCAACACGCCCGAGTATCTTTACAAGGGCGTGGCAGTCCAAGAATTATTTTTTTTAGTACAACGGAGAATACAGAAATTAGACACCACATTCTTAACAAAACTTTCCACAAATATTATTTCTCTAATGACAAACCTACTTTCCCAGTTAACAGAACTGCTCAGGGACTTAAACTGAATGGTTAAAGCTACTCTCGAGACCAGTGCAGTCTCAGCCTTGCGCTTGGACAAACAGCAAAAAGTGCACAAGGCTAAATTTTGAGAAAATTACAAAGTTGAGTATGAAGAAAAACTATGCATACCCGTGGACTACAGTGTCGATTTCTACGTGCTTCTCGCCTTCGGTGCCTTCATCTTGTCTGGGTAGTGAGGCGAGCATTTCTTTACGATCTTCTCTCTTGGTTCTTGGTAAAGACGTGCAGAAATGGCGTCGAAAGCTAACATTATGGGCAGGCAAAAGGGAACCTGTCTCAAGTCCAAAACTACCACATGCTACAGATTCGTAGAGGCTAAACTTGCCCTGAGTGACAGCCGAGGTTTGGGCGCACAAACTGTCGTGAAATGAAGTAAGATATGTAGGTTTTACCGCACGAATTAATTTATAAAACGCCATACTCCAGAAACACGTTCGAACACCTCGAAAATTAAGAAACATGTACCAAACCGGAAGAAGAAGAGAAAAGCAAGCCTGCCAACAAAGACCAACGTCCTCAGAGCTACCAAGTTCGGAAGTCGATACGTCCCTTCCCTAAAGTGCGAGTGGCGCATGCCGCTTTCCCGCTGACGCGCCTGTTTCAAAAATAAGCTTTATGGTGCTCTTCCGAAGTTCGAATCCCGCCAGGACTAAGCACGAAAATATGTGCAGCAATGCGGTCGGCATTTCTTCTCTTGTCAACATCGCTTATCATTTTCAGTGGGCGTGGGCAAAAAGATGCGGAAAGGTTCGCATTCTTAGTAATGCCAAGAATTATGCTGTTGATGTTGCCTGCTCGCTGTTCTTTCCTATGTAGCACACGGATGTAAAAAACGTCTAATAGACGGCTGGATGCTTAGAAGACGTTTAAAAGACACTTAAAAATGCTTAGAAAACCCATGTGCTACTTTTACACCTAGGCATATCATGCTACTAATTTAAGGTGTAAAAAGGCCAATACAACTATTGAAAATGTATCTCAGTAGTCGATGACTATGCTTTAAATTTTTTACAGTAGTTAACGAAAGCTTCCAAATGTTTATTTATGTGAAAATGTTACATCAAAACAGTACAATATCCTTCACAACACAAGCGTATGACAACTTCCGACTCACTATTCTACTCTTTTAAACGCGTCGTTACTGAAAAATTCCTTTTAGGCTTTTTCCTTTCAGGAAAGAAAATCTCGAGTTCTGTTCTCGGGTTTGCGGATCCTTCCGTGATGGGAAAACAGTTGAAGGTGTGTTTAGGATCGTCGCAGTACCTTTTGTAGGAGACCGTAATCGACTCGCGCGTTCAGCGGCTATAAAAGTTAACAAAGCAGTACATAGACATGAATAGTCAATACTGGAAAAACAGAAGTAATAAATAAATAAGTAATACCAAAATAAAGAAATAATACAAAAATAAAAATATGTAAGAACATAAAGATAAAAAATAGAAATAATCTAAAAATTAAATAACAATAATCAAAAATAAAATAAAACAAAGAACAAGACAAAATAAAATTGCATAAAATTTGATCTCGAAAACTCAAACCTGAGCTACTGGCGTTAGTTAAAAAGTTTCCCCCTGGTTTGCTTTCCCTGTCGCGCTCGTCTCCGATGATCGACGAAGACGTTGAGCTTGTGAGATAAACGAGAGCCTGGCGCAGCGGCATGAACCGTTCTTGCTCGCGGAGGATTTCCCGAATGGCTTCCCGAAAGACGCGTTCGACAAGCGCGTATTCCTCTGCAGCGCTGGCTTCGAAAAACGTTGCTTCGTACAGATTAGCCAACGCCTTCCCTTCTTCCGTGCTGACTTGCCTATACACAGGGGAATATAAATAAACGTCCGTGGTACATGGTTACACACACATGAAGCAACGAGTTTTTGATGCCTCATATATCTTTCGGGAATTGGAATTCCAGCACCCGATGCTTGACTAAATCTTGCGCGGTGGTAAAAGGAAATAAGTTACGAGCTCAAGTGGTGAGAAATATAAATACCTGTATCGTTCCAGGTCTGCTTTATTGCCAACTAAAATAAGTGGAGCGTCGTAAGTCGTAGTTAACCGCAAATGCTGGCTAATGCCTTCCAAGTAACGTTGAGCTGTTTGGAAGCTGCTGCGATCCGTGACGCTAAACACAACTAAGAATCCATCAGCCCATTTCAAATAACGTTCCGGGTCCTTGCCTTCCTAAGAAGAGTATAGTTTTTTAATGGTAGTCGAATGTGCTTCCTGCACTGGAAACAGTGACGTGCGCATGACAAGCTCTCTAGGGACCCTACGTTACAAATATTTTTTTCAACCAGGAAGAATTTTAATTGCGCATACTTCTGAAGCTCGAAAATTGACAGGAAAATTGAGATTGAGAGAAAAACCAGACTATTTAAGAAATGTTGTCACATCACGCCTCGATACCTTGTCGCACGTGTCCATAATTCGCACCAAAATATTCTGATTATCCACGGTTTCCTGCTTCGTATATGTGTCCTCTGTCCACAAATAAATTCGACAAATCAACAAAACATAGAAACCTTCCCATTTGTTTCTTTTTGTTTCTTCTCACCGAGATCCGGGTCGTATTCATTGATAAAACGTCTCGTGATGTACTTTACGGTTAGAGCTAGTGAAGGAAAGAAAAGATAAACATATCTAAGAATCTTATAAACAAGACATATTTTCAACAACTCGGCTTTTAAGAGCCGCGAACATCACGCGGCAAACAAGCGCTGATGGCTTGTGGGATAATTCTTGACAGACAGGCTGTAAACAAACGAAAACCCTTCATTCGGCAAACTAATGAGCCGCATCTCCTGGATGACTGTGTTGAGCCGTCAGCTACGGAAAATCTGCCAACGCGAAGTCAAGGGCACATTTCTTAGGACCAAGCCCAAAATATCTTCTAACAAAGAGTATTACACCGACGCCAGTGATATTCTACCTGATTTCCCGCTGCCAAGGGCGCCAACTAACGCGATATTCACTTCACTTTGGGGATGGGGATGGGATGCGTTATTGTTACGAATAAACATGGTAGGAGCTTGTCTTTTCGAGGTAGCAGAATTCATCGCGTTGGATGAAAAATCAGAACTAACAGAGTTCTATACTGGGGAAGACTGACACAACGTTTTCTTTTTTGCTAGTTCGTACCCATGACTAAATGGAGCCCGAGGTGAGCGAAACGCTGTGCGTTTGGAAAGGATCCATCCGAAACTGTGCTTCGCTAGAAGGGGGCACGAGTCATGTGTATATTTGGGGCCACTGTTGTGGCCATGATGGAGAGCGTAAACGTGGTTTCCGCTCTTATGTTACAAGATTATTCTTACCTAAACGCATGCGTAGCGTGAAGGTTTCATAAAACCGAAAGGCAATACTAAAATCCCAATCACGCAAGACTTAGGGAGCGTAGGATATGCATGTAGATTTTATGTAGAACTATTTTATTTTGTTTATATGGAAGTGCAAATTTGCAATACAAATCGTACAAAGCAGGCTATACTGTACAGTACACGGACTTCCACAACTCCTTAAAGACACTTGTAAAAGTAGTTTAGTGTTTAACCTTAAATTCCCTCCTGAGTATGAACTGACACAACCACGATGTTCGTTCAACGAGGTCGTAAACCTGTCACGCACACTATTAGTGTCAGCTGGAAGAGTAACTGCCTCGCCAATTTTCGCGAACCATCGTAAGCCATGGGTTACGCCTTGGTCTTTTGCCTTTGAAAATCTGCACAGGTCTTTCATTCGTTACGTAAGTTCATTCTCGTATTTCGGCAACAGTAGGCCTACACGAAATTTTCGCGCGTCTGCAAAACGTCACAAAAATTGTACGCAAGTTTCTTGAATACATACTTGTTGTTACTAGTAAGTTGTTAGAAAAATACTAAGTTGTTAGAAAAATACTAAGTTGTTAGAAAAATACGTGAGATTTTTTTCCACGTACTCAATGCTATCCTTTTGCTGAAAGACCTACAGGAACAGATATAAATTTGACGCAGTAAATTTAACGCCAATTCCGTTAAAGACGAAAAATTCCGGCAGTGTCTCTAAATGCTTATAGATCAGCTATTAGGACATTTTCTTCTCACGTTGTTGCGATTATATTGTATACAATACTATAGGAACTACGCATACTTCTGGCATCCGAACTCGAAAAGCGGCATGGCAAACTATATACTGTATATATGTTATTACCCCGCCCGTTTTAGTCTCGACTCCTATTAGACAGGACAGTCGGATCGTAAATTTTATAAATGTCATAAATTTAGAGGATTTTCCGTACTTCGACGCTAGCGTGAAAACGTGCAAATAATTATCTCTCTCCGTGTAAAAATGCCAGAAAATATACCAAACAGAAATGACCTCACGAGAAAGATGATTGAAGACACGTTAGTACTTACCGATACTGAATCGTTGAATTATACGAATTTCTTAGTCGTACTTCGGTAAAACTGGTAATAAAATCGTGAGCACATTCGTAAGCTAACACCTCTAGCGGCTTGTTCGAGTACTATTCTCTTACGTCAGGAAAGTTCCCGTGTGTATAAGCAAGTGCACATGCTTTTGCGTATGACCTCAAGTTGTGGAGTACTAATTCGAGAGCACTTACGTAATTTACAATTAGTAGATGACCATGTCTATGTCCCATGTACAGCGAGTGCGCATGTTGTACAAAACTTGTCTCAAATTACATTATGGTTTGCCTGAAGAGATCAGAGTTCTTGGAGACGCTTACGTAAAAGACGAGTTTAAACGACACAAAAAATGTTCACCAGAGGAAGCCAAAGTGTTCATGCACGAATGGGCCGTAAGAAACAAGTCTACATTTATTATTCAGAATTAATTTTTACAAATAATTTTTTTTTGCCCTTAGAGCTACGCAATTGTTTTGGCGAAACAGTTAGGCATCAAGGGAATCATGAAAAGTGAAGGATCCCTTGGAAAACCTTTAACCGAGCACGAGCTTGAATTGTTCAGAGAGGAACAACTTAGTCAATTATATGAACTAATGCGAGAAGCCACGAAACCTCAGAGTGAAACTACACCCAGTTAACAAAGAGTAAATGTAATGGTATGGTGTGTAAATATGCAGCAGAATAAAGCAAATTCTTAAGTATTTTCGGAATAGTGATTGTATTGTCCCTATCCACGTGTATCCATTTACGGGAGAGGATTCAGAATAGTCATTTCAATTTCGATCCAATAGACAATTAAAGAAAAGCCAGCGCCGTCGAGGCAAGGGACAACATGCTCTTGTTAAAAGCCAACGGGCTAATGACGTCTCGAACGATTGCGACTACGCGAACGTGAGCGAGATTTGCGTCGACGATCACCGCGATCACGGTGATCTCGATGACGATCACGACTACCCCCACGTCTGTGCTGGTTACGTGACTTTTCGCGCGAAGTTGAGCGCCTGGATCGCTTTTTAGCCTCTTTGTCTCGGTTGTTGTCCTTTTCCTTGCTCGCACTCCGGTTACGCGCCGCGCGATCGGGAGACTTACTCTTTCTACTGTCGGTATGGGTGTCCTTTCGGTTGATCAAGAGCGGAATCGTCTCCACTGGTTCGTCTTCTACTGAATCTTTCTGGAGGGCCCGATGATCAGCAACAGCTCCAGCAACGACCGTTGAGGACTGTTTGGCTTCTACGGCTCCCTTTTCGAGCAGGTGAGCATACAACGGCGTCTTGGAGCGTGAAGGGGAACGGGACTCATAATCGGCTGGTACTTTGCTATTGCCAGGAGTTACGTGCTTCGTACCGCCACGGGACTTGCCCTCTTCTTCCCGACTGTGAAAGCGCTGACGAATGTCTTCGCTTTCAGGACTCGGTAATTTAGAACGGGCTTTATCCTTGCCTCGTAATCCTTCTAACGTCTCGGAATCCAAAGCTTGCCCAGAACTATCCGAATCATTGCCATTCAGGTCCTTTCCAGCAGGTACATCCGGAACAGGAGGAAGTCCGGCAGCTTCTTCCACCTGAGGCGCCTTCGGTTCCTCTTCTACGTTTTCAGCTCCTTCCATAGCTTCATAATCCAAGTCATCCATATCCATATTTACGCCAGGGGGATGCAATTCGGGAGACCGTGTCTGTGGACTACCTTCAGTTGGTACGTTTTCGGTGGTTTCCGTAAGTCTACCACATGTACACACCAAAAAAGAAATTGGTAACAAGAAATATCACCCGATAAGTAAATTGTACTGGTCAACATAGATAACATATTTTATAGTTCTTAAATACTAAATTTTGTATGAATTTTTACTGAGGAATGTGGAAGTCGAAAGCCTGTGATTATAGTTACTGATGGACATTATTTCCATACTGGAATCCTATTTCGGTTTCACTGTACTTAAAAATATTCAATAAAATCTTACGTTGGTCCCATATTCAACTGGCGTTCCATCTCTTTCAGTTCTCTTTCCAATATCGCTTCTTTTTCTTTGCGCTCTCTTTCCTCATGGCGTTTCTTTCGTTCTTCTTCACGACGACGAACTTCTTCCTCGTGCTCTCTTTTCTCTTTTTCCTTTTCCTGAAAGAAAGGAAAGAACATGTAGAAATCGCCCTTGTGTTGAATAGTGTAATGAATATTTCAGACCTCATACTCCTTCAAGGATATGGTTCGCTTTTGTTCCTGGCGCCAATGAGGAGGAGTACGACTGCGACTACGAGAACGTGACCTAGACGGCGTACGGTAGCGCTAAAGAGGCGGATATTAAATTAATGCTAAAAAAAAGTGTTAACAAGTACCAATGCGCCACGACCCTTGATTTTACGGCCGCTTTTGGTGGTGGAATTCTTGCGTTCCCTTCCGTTACGGAAGCCGTTGCGTCTATCTCTGTTATCATATGTGTCCCTGCGCCGTACATCTCGGCTACTATCACGACCTTTGTCTTTGTCTCTGTCCCCGCCTCCACGATCTAAAAACTTATTCTTCGGTACGTCAGGAATCTCGTCCTCTTTGATGTTGGTCACTGTGGCTAAAGGATGCAATGGCAACTCGGGTTCTTGCAGTTCTCCTTCCTCTACATCGCTTTCTCTACATACAAAGGAATGAAAACGCACGCCTTAAATGGCAAGTAAACTTACTTATCACTTTTAGACTTCTGTTTGTGTTTTTTCTTTTTCTTCTTCTTTTCTCCTTTTTCTTCTTCGGATGACGACGAAGACTCTTCTACTTTTTCCTTTTTCTTCTTCTTCTCTTCTACAGGGTTCAGTTGTGCAAATTTGTATGTGTTTTTCACAACCAAAGACAATTACCCTTAGGTTTGCTTTTGGGGACAAGCTCTCCACAATTCGCAATTCGAGCGTCTTGTAATGGTCGACTCATTCGATCCACAGGTAGGCCTTCTATTTGTTTGATAACTCCTTGGCCACTGATGACATGACCAAATACAACGTGTATTCTATGTGAATATACACATCCAGGTTATTAGTTACGAGAATGCATTTAATAAACAAATACGTACCCGTCCAAGTGATGTGCTTGCTGTGTAGTGCTAAAAACGGCAAATGATATGAAGGGAAGGACATTATCAAAGAAGACTTAAGCACTGCAACAATTGGTGTCATGTCAAGTAATTAACACGCCAATAGAAGTAGAGGTGTGCTAAATTTAAGTAGACTTCACTCATGGTTGGGAAAACTCTGTGGCAAATGAAAACGCTACAATTTTTTACGCAACGTGCGACTTACACAAAAAACTGTGAACTGTTGGTATTCGGGCCTCTATTGGCCATAGACAGCAAGTAGGGCACATCGTGCTTGAGTTCCAGGTTTTCATCTGTTCAAAGAAAAAGAACAACAGTCAGCTTTCGTTGGCTTTGTAAGGCGGACATTAGCGTCACGTTACCTGGAAATGTCGGTCCGTAGATTGATTCTCCACCTGTTCCGTTGTTATTACTGAAATCTCCCGACTGGACCATAAAATCTTTAACAACTCGGTGGAATACGGTGCCTTTATAATGTAAAGGTTTGCCGGTTTTCTGTGTACTTAAACCAGTTAATACTGAACGAAAATGCATAATACTATACCTCCCCAATTCCAGCTTCTCCTGTGCACAAAGCACGGAAATTTTCTGCAGTTTTGGGACATGTGTCAGAATGGAGCTCAAATATTACTCGACCCACACTCACACCACCAATCTCAACGTCTATAAAGCATCGCGGCTTGTGTTTCGCTGAGCTCATGATAGAAGAATCCTGTTTGTAAAGAAACATACATGTTTAACTGCATACTTCACTTTTTTTGTTCGACATAGTATACCTGTTCAAATCCCTTAATATGTTCGGTTCCTCTACAGGTACGTAGACTTTAAACCGCGAGAATGCCACTTTCCTCTGAAAAAACAAACAATGGCGTCATGCGTGTCCCAAAGCGACCTCTGCCTTGAATGACGTAAACGACAGCCTACACTCTAACGTGAGTCGCATACAGGATCCTACCCAGGGTTTGGGGAACTTGTGATGTAATTCGCGCTAAATCTCACAATTTTATAGTCGCGGACGGTTCACGTCTTTAGATTGAAATATCGCTGAATGTAGGGACTCTTGCGTGGATGAGCACAATTTTTACAACTGAACGAAACTTGCCATTTTTGTTTCACAAAAAGACGAACAATGTGTGATCCGTAGAATAAAATCACTGTCTCGAGAAACCGTAATTATAAAAGTTGAAGGCCGCTGCATTCTTCTCAGGTGGTAATTTGCATTATAGGGGGAAATGTCATGAACAAAGGTTTCAGTAATTGCTCGGTCAGTAGGTCACGGGTCTATTAAACGTTTAAATAGGGAAGTACTAGGATAGAGTAACTTTATTTTACATTACATTACAGCCACCAGTTAATTTTTAGCCTCAGAAGGCTAGTTTTTGTAATGTTAACTGTATGAAAAGCCGACAACAGGAGCGAGCCTACGTCGGGAATTGGAATTTTTAAAAAATAATGAAGGAAATGTAAATCATGCGCGGGTGTATTTGTTGAAAAAGGGTGGGGATAGAAGTATATGCGAAATCCTGATTGGTGACCGTTTCAGGGTTCCAGAAAAGTGGATTTGGGATCTGGGCTTCCCTTATCGTAACATTTGGCGTTCTTCTTTTGCTGCGTCAACGAACAGAACGTTAGGCCGAGACAACAAAAGGAATGTCTGTGTCCTCAGGGTAGCTTTAGTCACTGATGGTCGAGTTGACCTTCATGAACACCTGAACTCTGTTTCAAGCCAGGGTAGGGGAGAAAGCAAGCCCCTCTATATACCTAAAGCTTGGGTTCACTCGACGATTTGTGAGCGCAGGTAGCACACGAGTTTTACATTTTGCTGTGTTTTTCGCTAAGTAAGTTAAAATATACACAAAAAGACCTTAAGCTGGTTATGTAAAAATTCTATATTTTCATTTTAGGTAATTGCGGGTACCTGTTGATCTACAAAGGAACCAGTAGATTTCATCGCTGAACCTTAGATGGCCTACATGGATTATCAGAAATACGCATATAAGGGTACGTAATAACGCACAAGAGAACGTTCTAAAGTGAGTCGTTGTGGATACTCCGTGCATTTTGTGTGGCATTCTTGCCAGAACTAGCGCAGTGAACAAATTAGTGCTTAGCAGTAATTCATATAAAATTAAGACTAAGTTAAGTAGTACATGTACAAACGAAGGTAAAGTGAATGTAAAGTAGAAGAATGAAATTCGTGCTATATTACGCTTAAATTTCAGCTGTAGATGTTAGCACCAAGCCGAAAGCATATATCCAAACCCCAAGCCGTCCCAGCCGGGGATAGGAAAATCCTATGGAGAAAAAACATCCAGCGTTGCCACATTTCAGTTAACATAGGGTAACGTAACATAAATTTACATATTATAAGCTAACTAAACCTAACTTTATCTAACCTAACTTAACCTAACAAACCTAACCTAACCGGACCTACTTTTGAAGGAAGTGGCAACGCTGGGGCTGGGACGGCTTGGGGTTTGGATATAATGTATGCCACCAGAAACCGTCCGCCACCAACACACTATCCATCGACTCTTCGGACTACATACCACGGGTGAAAGCGGCTGAGAAGAGCTTTATGGACCTTGCTTCTTCTCCTGAATACCGTTCGTGACAAGTTAGTAAACGTATTTTTATGAAAAGCACAGTAAATTACATTACTTGTTTATACTCCTACTCTAAAAAAACTTGCGTACTGAAGACTTTGTTTCTTCTGCATATCGCGTACACGTTCGCGAAACACTAGTTAGTTAGTTAATTTTACAGACGGCCGGCATCGCTTTTGCCATGCATCGCCGTCTTCGGCAGTCTATTTCTCCTACCTATATTCTATTACTATTAATCCTTTCGTTTCCAAGCACCGTGGAGTGATCCGGATTACACGTACAAAGTATACCAGTTGTAGTCATAATTAACATAATATCTTAAAAATCTATCTATTAAAAGGGAGAATAAGACTTAAAATATTTCTATCTCTAACCAGGTATAGTCGACTAGATTACGTTTATCATCTCCGTCTGTTTCAGGTACTTAATTACTGCGTTTTGTATAAGGACCTGCTGATCAGTGTTGTGTAATTTTTCAAAAAATGAATATTATTACATTACAATTACTTTTTATATAAAGTTTACTATTACATTACAATTACACTTGAATAACGAAAATAATCGTCATATTACAATTACATTTGTAAAGTAATGCATTACTTTGCCATTACTTTCGGTAAAAATGTGTGTTTTTTTACGTTGAAAACTATTCCAATTTTCTACTTTTTTAACGAAATTTTAACGCTTATACCTTTCGTTCACAATGTTACTTGTTACCAACACACGTCTGGTTTGGGTAAGACATCCGAAAATACTAAGTTTTGCGTATTCTTTTCTTCAACCCTTAACAAAACTGTCTCCCCTTCCCTACGCGAAGAAACGGGTAAAGAAAGAATAACGCAGCTGAAACAGAGGTCAACGGTAGATCTATGGTTTGCCTTTCCGTAGCTCACTACTTGCAAAAAAATTCTCTTGGCCCACCCGTCACTCCCCCCCTCCCTTCACAACACCATTTAGTCGATCTAAAGCAGCGAAGTTCCAAAGCACAACTTCTTCCCTTTCCCCCTTTCTTTACAGGTTTTCTACTTTTCCTCTAAGAGACCAAAGTAATTGTAATTGTAACGTTATTTGGCCTTTTTAAATTTACTAGTAAATTACATTACAATTTTCGATAAAGTAAAATGTAATGAGTACATTACATTACATTTCAACTGAGCGAAAAATGTAACGAGTACATTACAGTTGCTTTAAGAAAAGT
>JAHZNP010000026.1:0-31791 GCA_020615345.1 Triops cancriformis | reverse complement strand
CTGCTGATGCATTGGTTCGTCCCCAAAACCCAGAATGGTGTCCACCCCTACCGCAATGTTTCTTTTCTTTAGTTTCTCGAATAACACATCCCTTTCATGTGTGAAGTTGTAACATTCCATTAGTAAATGCTTTACATCTTCCTCTTCTTCCCCACAATATCTGCATACCGCATTTTCACTCACTGAATCTAAGGAGCCACGCTCCTATTTTCCCGTGCCCACACCTTAATCGTAACATCGCTATTGCCTCCCTTCTTACCCTAATACTTGTCCATCTGTTGCTCCTCAGGTGTTCGGTTTTTAAAACAAGTTTTTGAGTTTTCGTTAATTTCGTTTCACTTAAAAATTCTCTTTGAATTTCATTTTTCGTTATGGATTTGGCTTTGTGTCTAGTTATCCTATTCTCTATTAACTTATTGGACACCTTTCCTTCCTTTGCCGCTTTGTCAGCTTCTTCATTGCCTCTTATGCCGACATGCGCCGGTATCCATTGAATTATAACTGTATTTCCCTCCATCCTGAGTTCCTTCAGTTTTTTCTGGATTTCCTGTGTTACCTGGAAATAAGTTCTACTTCCCCAGCTTCTTATCACGGCCAAAGCTGCTTGTGAGTCCGATAATATCGCATATTTTCCTGAGGTTTTCTCCGATATCCATTTCAAGGCTTGTAGTACTGCATTTATCTCAGCGGCTAGAACAGATGTGTGCGGTTCCATTTTGTAGTTTTGACTTTCCCCTGTTTCCTCGATAAGCGAAACACTAGTAGAGGTAAGCTTCTGAGTGGCACACGACAGAAATCGCTCACTGAAAAGCCATATAGTCGTTAATACGTATTATAAAACATAGTATTCATATGAAACTTTTCTTGATGTAGGAGCCATTCTACCTGGAAGCTTTACCTCGTTAAGCGCTAAAGGCATGCCCCGTCGCCCCTCAAGCGCTAAAGGCATGCCCCCGTCGCCCCTCAAGCGCTAAAGGCATGCCACCGTCGCCCCTCAAGCGCTAAAGGCATGCCCCCGTCGCCCCTCAAGCGCTAAAGGCATGCCCCCGTCGCCCCTCAAGCGCTAAAGGCATGCCCCCGTCGCCCCTCAAGCGCTAAAGGCATGCCCCTGTCGCCCCTCAAGCGCTAAAGGCATGCCCCCGTCGCCCCTCAAGCGCTAAAGGCATGCCCCCGTCGCCCCTCAAGCGCTAAAGGCACGCCCTATGTTGGTTGAACCCAAGCATCTTTCACGCTTACGCCGGCTTTGTTTTGTGTACAATTGAACATCTTTTGCCTTACAAGGAGAACGAATGTCTTTGTATAATTTTTGGCGTGTAGACGAGGAGCGTGTTGAATATTTATTTGGGGTGATGATAGAAGCGTATTGGCTATTTTTTTAAAGATATTGAAGCGGATGTCTGAAGGATAATGTTTAACCTGTTGAAGTACAATCTTACCGATCGTTACCGCGAATTAAGGCGGAAACAGTTTTTGCATTTTGACACGATAACGTTTAATGCGGCGTTAATATCCTCTGTCACTTTCAGTATATGGTAAAAAAAATCGGGTTGGTGAAAATTGTTCGAAAGGGCTGATATGAAGATCCAATCCAGTTCATCTGAACAGCAAGAGTTAAGAGATGATGTGTTATGACCTTCGATAATGACCCTCGGAATTGTATTTTGAAGAAGACCTAATGATAAGCGACAGCTAAAAGTTGTGACTGATGGAGCCTACGACCTCGTTGCGTTGTCTCCATCTATCGAATTTCTACAACTTGCCATTTACCGCAAATGAGGCATGGACGTTTGAATATTAACATTGACAGTTATATTCGTGCCTTGGCCGGTGTCGTAAAGCCAGCGGACTGGTTTAAGGTTTTAGTTAAATAAACCATATATATATGTACCATGCAATATATTACCTTTTTGTCTTTGGAGCGAGGAAAACTTTGTCGGCATCAGCACATAAGGAAAACTCTTGGCACGGTGTGTTCTGCCTTCCTTCCCATGTGTCCGGAAAAATGAGTAAATGTGGTTAGTATACAGCAGGTTAATTGTGGAGAACTTTATTGAGAAATGATCTTTTTTCCTCGGCAATTCTTACGACATGGTTTCGCACGGCTTACACGCACGAGTTGTCTTGTTTGTTATATTTCTGATTGCTCATTGACAGGGGAAGTGAGCTCGATTATTCTAGCTACCAGACTAGTCCAGGTTTAGTTGAGGGGTTATTTAAATAACTTTTTCTCCACTATCACACTCCACTTTTTCACATTCCAATCGAAATATTCTTTTTGCTTTTCCGATGTTTCTTACATATTCTTGCAGATTCCAATGCAATATGTAACTTAGTTAGCATTTCCTCTCAAAGTCGGTTGTAAGTTGATAGCTTCGTTTAGGATGAGTGTTTAGCGTGACAAATGGTAGAGTGGTGTCTCTTACGTAAAAAAAAAGAAAGTAAGACGTTGGCTTGAAGGCTCCGTTGACGTTCTGTATGCAAATAGCGCGTAAGGTATGCACGACGTCCAATCTTGGAATTTATTAACGTTGTGCATGCTTAAGTAATGAAATTAATGTTTTGATAAACCCTTCTGTTAAACCGTCTGTCAGTAAATAGTAGAAGTGTGGTTCGCACCTGTTTCATTTCCTGAATTTTGCATGTTTTGGTTACAAATTCTGACATGAAGTTGGATCCACGGTCAATCACTCTGGTATCCGAAGTCTGGAAATTATTTCTTCTAAAGAAATTTTTGCAATGAATGATCTTGCAATGAATGATCTTGTTTGAAGATGCTACTTGAGCAAAGACTTCTACCTTTTTCACTGAAGGTAGAAATGTTCCCCTTTTTCTTTTGAAGTGAGGGAAAAACATGTTTAAAAGGAAGAAGCAAGCAGGAACATTTTCTTTCAAGCAAGAATCATGGTCAGTCCTCCACGCGAACCATATCGTGCATGGTAATGTCAGTCATCAGACTCATTTCCAAGCCATTGGCATACATGCAAGCATTCCAGCTAAAATGCAATATGCTATAAAAATGAGCCGGGTCCAGTCCAGAACTACGGAATAAGGTTCCCCGTAGACTCTGGAAACAGTCTGCTAGAATTCTAACATCTGATTCCAGGTAGAGATCGTGGTAGCATTTAAATGTCTCGCTTTCAAACACTTCCCAGACTCGTTGTGCATGTCGATAGTCTTCCTCGGAAACAGTTTCATCTGACAGTGAGGAGTAACAGGCTTCTCGAGGAGGGAGGTGAGGCATACTGAGCACGTTAATATTCGACATGAACTCGTATGGGAAAACACCCTTGTGAGCGAGGAGTTTGAGCTTCTCCTCATCACGGTTCACCTTTTTGGCTCTGCTGAGACATCGAAACGACTGCATTCCCTTTTTTAGTAAAGTTTGCGCCCATCGGTCTAGACTCGTGTTCATAAACTGAAGTGAGTCTAAAAACCTTATATTGTCCAATCTGAACGTGAGGAATTTTTCCATGGTCTCGGGTATTACATCAATGTCTTGGCTGTATTTCATCATGGCACGGGTGATGAAGTGTCCGTCATAGTTTCTGCAAAAGAGTTGAAAGTTATTTTCCGTTTTGCCTATAGAATCAATGCAAACTTACTGCAGGTTGTGGAAGAAAACCGGTAAGACAAAATCTGTCACTTTGCAATGTAAACTGAAGCAATGGTGAGCTATGCCACGAAACAATCCATCAAAATGATCATGGTAAAGGACTCGCTTCGACATGTCGGTTCGAGACAGAATCCCCTTGCAGTGAACACACCTTTTGGTGGTGTAGCGACATTGAGCTGCGTATGCAAATCTTCATCGCGCAGTTCTTGTTTTTTCAACCCGCTTGCATATTCACTGGCTTTAGCTATTAGAGCTTAGGAAACGGTCAATGGCGTCCGGACCGACGTGGCTTGAGGAAAACACTTCGTTGCCGTGAATATCCAACACCAATAGATAGTACGAGAGGGCCTGGTGACGGTGGAGTTTTCGTGGATTGGGTGAATGCTGCTCATTGTTGGGATCATATGTTGTCAGCAGCGATTCAAAGTCGGCAAACGCAATGTAAGGAGATCGTTGGGCCGAATGGAAACTCCTTATCTTGAGTATGTCGTCTTTGTCCGGAGTTGGGAGTTTGACCAATTGATGTCGAATGGTCCGACAGTATGCTCGATGTTTATTGATCGCTAATTCGGTGGTGAATTTGTTCAGACAGTGGTAGCAGTAAAATCGTCGGTTTCGATCGTTGGTATTCATCAGACGACTCATAGATAGAATTGCCCAAAAGTGATCTACACCAGGACCTAGCAGCTGTAGAGCAGGTTTACCGGTTCTCGTGCGATTTGGGTTAGGGGGTCAATAAAGGTCTTTTCAGAGATACGAAAGGGATTAATGTGAGGAGTCGTACTGCTCATCTCTTCAACGATTCGAGGTCGTTTGGCTGTTGGTGCTTCTGCATTTTCTTCGTCCTCGAAACATCCGTATAGGATAGAGTCATGGGCTAAGATATTGATTGCTATGGAGTTTTGGTTCTCAAATTCTTCAATATCTCGGATTTTGACGGGAAAAGTCAGGGTTTGAGGTTTTAGGACTGGTAAACGTGATTGAAACACGGCGTAGGTTGCATCGATCACATTAGCTCGATAGTGCCGCAGCCCTCCTAGCCCTTCTGCTTCCTGTAAACAGTTCAGCAGCACAGTTTTCACTGCATAAAGGAAGCATTGATTTCTAGCTCCAACAACGGTGATCACAGCCTTTTTCGCCTGAATGTTCTGGGGTAATTCAATGGCGAGGTGACCTGCGCTACCAGGCATAGGAACCAACGCACGCAGTTTGTCCATGCGTTCAATTTGTCAACCGGAACCTTGGGTTTTCCCTTGAGTATGGATTAGGTCAGAGATATGCTCGAACCCTTTCAACATGATGTCGGAGAGATCAGATTTGGGAAACAAAACGAAATACTCAGTGAAAATAGCCCGGTCTTCTTTCTGTACTGACACCTTCCTCAGTAATTTTGGTTTTCTGTATGGTAGCGTGTACAGCAAACTTCATTTTCACGGATCCGCTCTTGTGAATTTGGTCTTTCATCAACCCCAAAATGTGAGCACGATAAAGAGCCACCAGCTGCTCGACTGAAACCACCGGATCGCTTGCGGGATCTGTTCGTAGCTTGTATTCGCGCAGATGCCCTTTAATTGCCTTGTTCAGCAGGCGAAATTCGTCGTATGTGGTGCCTGTGGGTAGACTCTCCATCATTCGTTGGGTCGATGGTAGTAGAAATTGTTCTTCAGTTGTAAGATGCTTTTTGCCCAAGCGGTCACCACGTCGTGCGTACTTCTTCACACCCCGATTGAGAGTCAATGATCTTATTGACGACAAGGGCTTCCGTGTACCGTTTCCCGGCTTTTCAACCTCTTCATCTTCTTCGGGAGGAAACTCACCGTCATCGGTGCTGGCATCATCGTCATCGTTGATACCTCGACCAGCCTGAAGTGGGTCTGTGTTGCCGCCGAGTTCGCTGCGCAAAAATGCGTCCTGCCAATCATCTTCGGTAGGACCCTCCATGAAGGTGAACGTTGCAGATGTCGCGACAGCTGACGAGGATCGTGCGTTTGGAGCGTCCGTCTCGAACAATTCTTCAAACCATTGAGAATTACACGGCGTCGGAGGATCTGCGAGTTGATCGACCAATACGACCTCTTGGGGCGTCAGAGGTTCGACAAACGGATCGGTCGTAGCAGTCTCCGGCACTGTTTCTGGTCTGGTCGGCGAGCTAACTGTCGTCGAGACCTGCTCCACCAGCTCGTGGAACCATTCCGATGATTGTAAATCGTCTAAAGCAAGTGTGGGCAAACAATTATTAGCTGGCTTAGCCATAGTAAAGTCTAAGGAATGTAGGGTCAGGAGAGACACTGTGCACGTTTGAACACGAGAACACTGGTGATCCTGCATCGTTTTATCGAGCTTTTATACGGTTACGAGCGGAAATGAGTCAATAAGCCGTTGTCTTCTGGTCAAATTTCATCCAATCACAATACAGGGTTTGGTTTGTTGGTGTTATTTCGCCCCCTCGGTGCCTTGGTAACGGTCTGTTGTGAATAGATTCCTGCCATTGCTACCTTGGTAACGGTTTGTAGTGAATGGATTCCTACTAGAGATCCCTTGATAACGGTTTGTGGTGAATAGATCCCTACCAGAGGTCCCTTTGCAACAGTCTGTAGTGAAGAGTTTCCTACCCTTGATTTGTGAATATGAGAAGTAAACTTTTTTTAAAAATGTATTAATTCTTTACAAATAAATACAATATTCATCCAAATAAATGAATCAGTCGATAATATGCATACGATCTTTACTCATCCAGCTAGAATTCTCGTTTCTGGACCCTCTCAATCTGGAAAAAGTCATGTAGTGGCAAATCTAATGCGCTATATGTCACTTTTATTCACACCTGCTCCGCAACATATTCGTTATTGCTATGGAGCATGGCAGCCACGTTTTGAAGAATTGGAAAGAGAAATCCCCGGCCTGCAATTTCATGAAGGATTTAATGAAGGCGAGGTTTACCCTCCGAATACATTATTAATATTGGATGATTTAATGGAACATATTGCAAATTCCAGCTCTAGTTCTAAAGCTATGGAGAATATTTTCACTAAACATTCGCATCATTTAGGCATTTCTGTCGTTATGATTACACAAAATCCATTCTACAAAAATCTACGGACAATCTCGCTCAACTGTTCTCATATGATTTTAATGAAAACTGTGCGAGATGTGGCCCAGATACGCGCTATTGGATCCCAGATGTTCCCGAACAAGTTAACCTTCTTTATGGATGCGTATCGCGATGCCTGTGCGAAACCCTACTCTTACCTAATTCTCTCCTTTGACTCTCAAACTCCTGACGAGTGGCGTCTTATGACTGACATTTTCCACCCCTCGAAAAAACCTATTGTATACCAAGCGATCCAGAATGTAATGAAAAAGGCGAATACAAGATATTAATCAATAAATGCTGTGTTGATCTTATGTCATGTCAATAATACAAATATTCCTTAAAACAAAGGCAATTGGGTGCGAAGTTGATGTACTTTATCTCTTTCGGTACAGGCGGCGCTGCTCGGGCTGCCCGAGTGTATAACAACCCACCTCAGTCAAGGGGTGATCCCACTGACCGTGAAAGTAGGAGAATCTATATTGAAAACTGTTCCTGTAAAAGCGTGTTAATTTACGATAAGAAAGAAATATGAAAGTCAACTACAAGCCTTTAAATTATGAAATTCTGTATTTCAATTCACATTCATGGATTAAGATACACTGAATTGTTCAATTCAGTTAAGACACTGAAAATCCACATGTTAGATGAAACTGGCAGTGTAGACAGCACAAGTCGGCGGCGGAATTTCCATGAACCGCGCCAAAAAGTTATGCGTAACAGCTCCAAATCGATGGTCCCCCTCGGGTGATGGTGGTGGCGGCGTTGTTGGCGTGTACACGCCGTCGATAAGTGGCGGGTCCCACATATCAGGACTCGCCGGTGAATCTAAATTCACAAAAAAATATTAGTTTCTTTCGATGTATTTAAACAGAAATGTAAGACTTACCAGTATCGTTGTAGTTGTCGTTCAACACCATTTTTGCACTTACTTCAACAAGTTTAATCTAGTAGTAGTAGAACTTAACAGTTTGGCAGTTGGAAGAGCTCTGAAAATTTGAGTAGTTTCGGCTTAAAAAGAAAAGTAGCTACATACGCTACTCGCTCTTAGAACAGCTAAAACCAGGTGTTACAGTTAATTTGTAGCATGCGTATTTCCTGAAATAGCATCACGCACGCTGCGCGATTAATGTTTAGGCTTACAGTAGGCCTATAATCAACCGTTACCGTTAAATTTTTAATTGCGCCTTTTCCTTTCCATTTTGGAAATTGTTTTATTCATTTACATGTAGCATTCTACGTTGAAAACAACGAATATTATTAAATATAAATCAGTTATCCATTTCGTATGATATAATAGTGTAAACAGTATTGATCTATAATGCAAACTAACATCAAACAATGCGCAATGCAGGATAAAAAAGGAACATATTCTCGCGCGTCAAAGAGCAAAAGGGGAGAGCACTGACAATTAGCGAGTTCTCTTCCCTATCAGGTATAGAGCAGTACACCCGGTGGGAAAGAGGGGAGCAGTTTCCTCCAGGTGTCAATCGGCTTGGTCTTTGCCTGGCACTAAAACCGGTCCCTTTTACCTGCTCTGAATTTTTATCCTTTCTTTTCATCGAAAAAGTATCATGTATGCTGGAAAGTTTAAATTTTTCTCCAAAAAGTTGAAAACTTCATAGTAATAGATATATACAAGATTTTAATCTATAAATAGATTTTAATCAATAAGATTTAAATCTTGTAATAGATAATACAAGATTTTAATCAATAAATGCTTATTGAATTTTCCTTAGTTTGCGGTCATATGTAATTTTTCAATAAATCTGGGCTTTAAAGTTTATTTTATAGTTGGCAGTTTTCCGCGCAGTTAATTTCTCTTATCGAGTCTGCAGTAGAAGAATTTGCAAATACCCTCCGTTCCCCAGTTATCCTTATTCTGTCGATTTGAGAGTTTCTCATAACCTCATGACCGAGTAGATTGGGAAAAAAATATATTTCAATATTTGAAATGATAAAATTCTTGGTGTTGTTTAGTATCAATTGTATTTCATTCAATCATGGGTAAGTATACATGCACTGATAAAAACGTTCAAGTACATGTAGTAACCACATATTAAGGTGATACTGGCAATCACGACAACATTAATTCGGTGGCGGTGAGCTCCCGATGAAATGAAGCAGGATCGGGATTGTTATGCGGTCCGAACTTTGGACCCGATGATCACCTTCGGGTGTTGGTGGTGGCGTCGTCGTTGGTGTAACCACCCTCAATCAGCGGCGGGTCCCACATCTCGGGGCTGGTCGGTGAATCTAAATATAGAAAAATTAGTATGAATGTCAAACTTTTAAGAAATAGAAGGTATGACTTACCGGAATTGTTGGCGTGTTCCATCTTTAAAACCATTAACTGTACAACTTTACTGAACGAGTGTTGGAATAGCTCTGAAAATTTGTTTAGTTGCGTCTTAAAAAGAAAACTAGCCATGTAAGCTACTCGTCTTAAAATAGGCCTAAAACCAGGTGTTTCAATTAAATTTTGCAGGTGTTTTTCCTCAGGTGTCATCTTGGTTGGCCTTTGTCTAGGTCTAAGGCCGGTTCTTTTTATTTTACTTCTCTTTCGGGAAAATGTATCCTTAGTAAAGATTGAAACTATAGCGAAACTTTAGCAAAACTCTAGCGAAAATTGTCTGCTAATTCTTCCCTTTTCAACAAGCTTCTATGTTAAAAGAAAAAGAGAGCGTTCTTGCCCGACGGAGAAAGGTAGCCGTTTGCTTTACAAAGCAAGCTCTTACTACGAAAGAAAGAGGGAACATTCTTTCCTTCAGTAAAAAAAAGGTTTGGAATCTATAGTAACATATTCAACAGCCTTATTAGTCCTCTTGCGCATAACATCTTTACGTTTAACGCTGGTAGCCGCGTATGCGAAGCATGTCGTGAAAAGGGGGAGCAAATTCCCATACATGTGACGCGAGTCTCAGGTGTCATCCTGTTGGGTCTAAATCTTTCTTGATGGTAAAAGTAAAAACTATAGCGAAACTTAAGCGAAAGTTTAAAGAAAAACGCAAACTTTACTGTTACTTTTCCCTATTAAAAAGACTTCTTTCCCTCTCTTTCCCCCTATTGCAACAAAAGGGGACATTCTTGCTTGAATGAACAGGTAGAAACTTACTTCTTCCTTTTGACATGTTTCTTTCCCACACTTTGAAAGAAAAGGGAGAAGGTAAGGTGTCTTCTTCACACGTGTTTGTTTGTCCTCATTCATGGATAACATTTGTACCTTTAACAGGAAGGTCGCCGTGCCCGCGAAGCATGCCGGGAAGTGGGGGATTCCCCTATACGTGACACAGTGCTGAGGGGAGGGGAGGGCAGTACCCCAAGCCAACACTGCCCGCAAAGCGGGCAGAACCCCATGTGGCAGTCCCCCAGGTACCTATACTAAAATGTCTTCTATAAAAACCTCCGTACGATTTCATTCAACTGTTCACACATGATTTTAATGAAAACAGTGAGAGATGTGACCCAAATTCGTGCCGTAGAGGCTCAAATGTTTCCAGCACAGTTAGGTTTCTTTATGGATGCCTACCGGGACGCATGTTTGAAGCCATATAGCTACCTGATCCTTTCTTTTGATCCTCAAACACCGGACGAATGGCGTCTTATGACCGACATTTTCCACCGTCTAAGAAAACTATTGTATATCAACCGGTTCAAAATGTACACAAGAAAAGTAATAAACTATTTTTCTGACGCAAATCAGTGTATTTCTATTAGTATTTTCAGCTGTTTTTAACTAGTTATTTCTATTTGATATAAGAATTTTGTATATAATTTCTTTTCTATATAATTTCTTAAGGTAACTTTTAAGTCATTTAAAAGAATACATTTTTGTCTGTTAAACAGAAATTTTTATGTATCGTTTTCATACTAAAATGTGAGATCACAAACTTTTTTCGTAAGCTCAATAACCCACAAATTCAATTTATGCTGACAGTGCATGCAGCAGATTTTTGGTGGCGGGTTAGTGGATTTGATTAAATCGACAATATTTGGCACCGTGCCATTTTGATTCGATACGCGCGCATGAGCGATGTGTCGGGGCGAGTCAGCTTCTCTTTGGGGTGGTCCCGCCCGCTTTGTTGAGTTCTCCAACAAACTCACTGATGACGATGATGACGAAATTGTGCTGGCGGGTGACGGTGTGTGGTATGACGTCCCATGGCATTCATGTCGGGGTGGTGAAGAATGCGCGCTCGGCGTTCTCGCCGAGTATTCGCCAACCGGATGCGTATAGTTTCTAACCGAGGATGGAAACAAATCATGTAGCGTAATCCCTAAAAAGAAATGAATTATTAGTAAATGAATTAAAACATAAATTAAATATTATTAACTTACCTGGGCTGGGTAGCTCAGTTGGGTAGTTTGGAAACTGAGCCGTCATAGTTAAGCTAGTAGGGCTTACAATGTATTCTCACTTGTTGAGGTCTTAAAGTAAACTGAAAATTTTAGGCCTAGTAGCCATTTAAATAACTCAAAGTTGTCATGGAAGGCGTGAGTTTTCCACCAATAAGAGTTAAACTTAGTCATGCGTAGGTGTAAGTAAAATGGCCTATTCAATTAACTTTGGCTCTACAGAATGTATAGATCTTGCAATTAACTTTTTAATTGTACTAACGTGAACCAGGGAAATATAATGCTCCCAAATGCTGTTGTACCACCTTTAAAAGACCCTCTTGCTCTTCCTTGCTAAGAGACCCATTTAACTTAATATACGGTCGCCAGGCATCCGTGCTCTTACCAGCAATCTCATGACCTATTCCTTCCCGGGGACCTGTAGCAAATGGCAAGACTCGTGCCACTGGACTGGCACTCATTAACTGTTAACCTTGTTGAAAACGCAGTGGATAGTCGCTCAGGTTTATTACAGGTACATTAACTTCGTTACTACATACAGTTAAAACGCATCCGGGTGTAACCCACTCTTTTTGTGTTTGGGCATTACATGTGGTGGAAAGGCAAACTGAAGACACTACTCGTTGAGGAACACTTACCCTTACAAATTTCAGTGTCTTAGGCGGAATAGAAGTGGTCCCAATGCACACCAAGGCACCAAAGTTCTTGGTTGATTTGTCCTAGTCTATTAAAATGTTACACAAGAATTCCTGTGTCCTGAGGGTCCATTCCAACCTTTTCTCCAATCGGCGAATTCGGGGCAAGGGATCTGGAGGTTTTTATGTCCAATCGTTGATCGCGTACAATCAGTATGGGTGCTGCACGAAGAACCCAATCCATGACCAGTATAACAGGAAAAGGGGCATTGGCTATTACGAAACATTCTTGCCGCCACGTACTACGGTCTGCTTCCCAACTGAAATCTAGCACCGCTCGACCTCGAATGTCTAGTCCTGTAGAATCTGCGCCCACGATTGTTGGTCCAGTATATGGCAGCACCTCCGACTTTATATCTCCTAAGTCAGAACAGTTAAAAACGGAATTGGAAGCTCCTGTGTCCACAAGGGCGAAAAATTTTCCAATTCTTATTACTTCTAAAGGTATAGTAGGGAGTAATGAACGGCCAGTGGGCTTCGCGGTCATCGCGGGGACTGGTTGACTCATGGCCGGCCTTGCCCCCTCGGGCCGGCATACTCGTTTCCCGACGGTTGTTGGCAACTCCGGCCGAGGTGTCCTGGCTGTCCGCATCTATAAATCACGCCGTAAAACCTACCTGGACGCCCACCACCGCGGCTGGGGCAGTCCCGAGCAATATGCCCAAGTCGGTTGCATTGGTAGCAGGTAACTCCCCTAGGTTCGTGGCGTATATCGTTACTGGAGACCCTGTCACGACTTTCCAGTCTTTCTATACCGTCAAGTATCTTCTCCAGTGTAGACCCAATTGACTCGGGTGGGGTGGGCTCACCCCTTGGCGTCGGGTACGGAGCCGCTAGCATGCTTAAACGCTGCCCCAGAGGACGCAACGTCGCTAAAGCAGGAGCCACAACGGCGGCCTCAAATGGGGTAGGGAGGATTTTTTCGATCCGGTCCACCAGCTCTAAAAAACTCTCCATCGTGGTGGGGTTATGGGTGATATTCGAGGCTGCTATATCGGGCATGGACATGCCCTTCACGATCCGATTAATCTGGTCACTTTCACTAAGCTGTACCGGACATCTTTGGCATAATCTTAGCTTAGCGTAAACATGTTGTTCGTCAATTCTTGTGGAAGCTTACGCCGGATCTTGACAAGATGACTCCACTCTTCCAGGGTAAGTACCCGTCCAAATGCCTTCGTAATTCCTTCATTCCAAGCTGCCCACATTTTAAGGTTGTGACCCTGCGTCTTTTGACCCAATGCCATACAGCTCCAGCAATTTTTCCTAAGGCCGCACGCAAGTGACAATCTTCTGTCCACTTTTCCACTTCACCGACTCGTTGTGATGACCGCAAGGCTACTCGAGGTGATTTTTGGACTCGGCTCCGGACGTTGCGCTTGCTGTTGGAGAGCCTTGAGGATCTCGAACTGTTCTTCCAACATTCTCTCCATCACCGTTGTGTTACTTTACTATTGAGTCTCAGTTTGTGGTTCTTCTGAACCAGTCGTCTTTTTTGCACTTTGGGATCGAGTTTGCATGCTATGCTCTCTTCACGCTACGTCACTTGTTATCTCAAATAACAGGGCTATTCTGGGTTCATCCCACTCCTGACACCAAAATGTTGCGTTTCACACTTGTTTTTCTCAATTTCTTTAACAAAAACTCCACAACTCATACCCTCTCTTCCTTTCTTTCCCTCCAAAATCTCACTGCCCTCCTTTTCTTCCCGCCTCATCCCCTGTCGTCAACGTTGGTGGTCACCAACGATGACCCCACGACCAAGGCATGCTAGGCGCTAATTACTCCCAGAAGCTGCCGAGGTCAAGCCTGACTCATACACCAAGGCAGCTTCTAGGCCAAAAAGTGAAACGCTACAATACGAAATACCTTAAAATAGTTACCTTAACCTCTAAAATGACGTAATGATGTTTAACGAATGGGAAATTCGTGGAATAATACTTCTATAAAGTGTAGAAGAATGTTTCCAACAACAAGAATAGCATCGTCGTCAAAACCTCTCGAAATATCCGTAGTGAATTCTTCTGTTGACTGAGAAGTTCTCTCAAGATGAAAACTGCGTGGAAATTCTGGACCTAAAATGCGAAAAAAGGCTATAAATTCAACCAGATTATCTCATTATATTTTTTTACTTTTTGCCAATTCACACAATTCACCCAACTCTGGCTAACGTCGAGCAAACCTTGTTGTTGTAGAGCGCGCCTGGTGGACGTGGAAAACGCGGCAACATTTGAGAAGCAAAATATCAGTTAATCCGTCATCTTTGAGATTTCGTCTGTGATACACTGTAAACAAAAAGCGCTCAAAATGAGCAGAAACGGATGCTCAAAACAACGGGAACCAGTAGAGTAGCTTGTTGTGCTCAAAAATACATAGAGGCGCATGCTCAAAGGAGCTATATGTAAGCGCTCAAAATGAGCGGTTTCCGAGGTTCAAAACAAACGGCGCATGCTCAAACGCACTATTTGTAAGCGTTCAAAATGAACACTTTCCGATGCTCAAAATGAGACGCGAGTGCTCAAAGAAAGCATGTGCAAGCTGTAAAATGAATCTAGCTGTGCTAAAAATGACTTTCGCCACCTCTTATTTTTATAGTTTAAATACACCAACAAAACCATCCAAAGCACTCATTTTTTGAGTGTGAATATTGAAAGATAACTATCCAAACATTTTTATTGCGATATTCACGTACTCTTGTCGTAACTAAATTAACACATTTTTTACAATTTACAACACAGGGCATAAGGATGAAGTTAATAATCAAGTAGTCAATAAAGGCGCGAAAGGATTACCATCAAGTAGCATAAAAAAATAGAAACGAAAAATACAAAAATGGCATAAACAGATAAATAAACAGGAGCACAAAAAATCGCATAAATAGATAAATAAATACAAAATAGCAAAAACAGATAAATAACAACAAAAATACAAAAATAACACAGATAATAAATACAAAAACGCACAAATAACACAACAGAAAGAAAACACAAATTAAAAAATCAGAACATGACTAATAAGGCTCTGTATAAAAATTAGTTTTCACGGCAAATCTTCCTCCCAACTGCCGCAAGAGCAAATTAATTCGCCCACTTTTGGAGTAGTTGGAGTCTATTAAGTTGAGGCATCTGCCTTGCAGGAATCCAAGCACTGCTGCGACTTTCTTAGCGTACGCTATATTGTAGACGTAGTAAGTCGCCATGACACATGCAACAGCCTCGGTTGCATTGGACGCAGAGAGAAAGGGCCGTCCATCTGCCACAACTGTTAGGGATTGCCCAATCGAAACAATATACGGAGTGGACCGTAGGGGCTTTTCCTTCACAATTGTCAACAAGTCTGCGTCCTCCTAAGTATGTACAAGTTTAGTTAGTTTTCTTAAAGAACAATGGTAAAACTATTCATACCTCTCGTGAATCAAAAAAGAACTTGCTCGTCTTGGCTTCACGCAAGACTAGCAATGGAAGGACTTGTAGGGCGGCCATTGATGCAGTGTCTATGACCAATTAAATTAATTACCAAAACGAACATATAAAAAAATACTCACCAAAATCTTCATCAGCTTTCAAATAATCTGGCAGAAGGAGGGCGTCGCGGACACGCTCCGAATTTTGTCTTTCTGCAACTCGAAGTATTTTGGGCACTACTTCACGCCAGTTTTCTTTAAACTTGGACACAGTATTTCAGCCCAAGAGCAGATCCATCTCCATCAGAAGCTAAAGGAAAAGTTGTTAATGTATAAATTCGAACAAAATGGTTCATGTACGAAAACTGATTGACTGAGGTATGGGCATAACGCGTTGACGTCCTCAACCAATTTGGGAGGCTCTTTCAGTATATTAGCCCTTCGTCCTTGATGTGTTAGCCGTAGCAGAATTCTGACTTCCTCACCGGAAACATTGTTTCGGTAGAGCTGGAGAAGCTTCTGTACATTCCTCTCGCAGGAAGTCGGGTCACCTATAAGAAAGTGTTCTTTACATTAGAATTATAATACTACTATATTTAGACTTCCAAGAGAATTTAATTTACTATAAATTTAATGCCTTACTGATCTCAGTTGTTCCAGCAGTTCCTTCCGAGGAAAGCAACTTCGCTTTAGGTGTCGGTCTCCCCTTGCCAAGAAGTTTGCCTCCTCGTCGGATGTTTTGCAGACCCCTCATTAGCTTCCCCTTGATAAATTCCTAAGAAAATATTATTTTGGCATTTTTACTATAACATACTTACAGCTGATCCTTCGTGATCGTCACGTTTGATAGCCAGCGAAGGATACTTTGCAACAAGTTGCCGCGAAATGTCTAAGAGGATTCGTGGTAAAGGGAAATACGTTGGGCAGATTGAACGAACGACTGTTCGTAAAACACAATTAACTTCGTTCATGTTTAACGTCTCCCTTCTCTTCAACTTTCCATCTAAAATAATGCCAAAGCAGGTTGGGATTTTGTACCCAACAGGCAATATACGGTAATCCGTCGCGTTCCTTGCACTTCCGGAACCTGTCTCTCTGAATTATTAAATAATTGTAAAATTTTTGAGAAAAAACCTGATGCATAGTGCAACGCGTTAATGCTGCCTTCTTCCATACAACTGGTCTCTTCGATACAACTGTCCTCTTCCATACAATTGTCTTCTTCCACAAGTATATTATTCTCCCACGAATCGGAATTAGGGACAGGGCGGTCGAGCTCTTGCCAGCCTGCTTTGGTGGAATTATCTGAAAAGTACATTGAACGAAGTACATTTGCTCGGCGCGTTTTACATAGTCTATACGTTAAAATTTATTCTGTTAATGAATTATAATCTAAACTTAAACAAACCTTGTGCTTCCGATGTTAAAGGAACATGCGAAGCGGATACAAGCGGAAACTCGGAAAGAACGGCACGCACAATGCCTAGGTCATGGAACACTCCCGAGTTTTCCACTGCTGTCCACCTGCCAGGAAAATACGCACTTTCCACTTCGAAATGCACAACAGTCTTACCCCCAAGAACGGTCTTCAAAAAATCATTGTTTTGGGCGGACACTGCTATAGTTTGCTTTAAACTATTAACATCTGTTTCGCCCACCTTCGATGAAAAGGATATTTCGAATTCCTTTTCTCCAATGATGAAAGGTATTTTCTTGCTCATTCTTGTAAAATTGGGGCCTAAATCACGTAATAACTATGACACAACACACAAAAGTCAAACATTAACTTCTACAGTGACTTCTACAGACAAACCATACCGTACGACACTGGCTAACAATGAAATTCATGTCAGCGTAATTCCGTCCTCTAGGACAGAAACGTTCGAAAAAGCCCAGACTGCAGCACACTAGTGCCGCAGCCGTAATATTCGCATAGGGCGGTTTTATGGGGCCATTTCTCTATGAGAGCTGTATTTTCTTACGAAAACTTACACAAAGCGCGCAAACAAACTTTGGCTACAATCTGTTAGCAAAAGATTTCACCATGAACAATTTGTCAAGCTTAACTGTGAACGAACGTGATTACAGTTATTTTCTTCCCATAATAGAGACCATTTAAAATGAAAAGTAGAAATGGAAGTGAGACATGAAACTTGTCTTGGATACAAATGTGAAGTTTTTATTTGCAATTATGTGGCTCTAAACGGAGAACTTTTACTAAAACATTACAGTACGATACACCGATGTGAGCCGAACTTTAAGGTCGCGTGTTTTGTACAGGACTGTGCATATAAAAGGAAGTTCTTGAGCTTCTCTGGTTTGTATAAGCACATACGAAATCAGCACGGGTATATTTACAAAGAAAATGAAAATGAGGCTAAAATCAATAGCGTGTATTGTCCAGAAACAGCAGCAGGAAATGGTAATTTAGCATTTACATTGACATTATCGAATATAATATTCAACGGTATAACTCAATAGGCGTCGAGGGCTCCTCCTATGAAAATATCGAGCAAAACACCTCTCCTAACAAAAATTCACCTGAGAGTGCGTTGTCATCACTTAAAAGGGGCTCAGCCGAGTTTGTTCTGAAACTCCTAGAAGACAGAAAGTTAAACCAGACCGATGTCGAGGTTATTATGCAGGAAACGCAGAAACTCGTATCGCTGGCTGTCGCAACAGTGGAAAATCAAACCAACTCTTCCATGAACGCTGGTAGTCCTGGAATTACACAGGATTTATTTGAAGATCTTCGGTCCCAACATTCTCGTGTACGGTACTTCGTTAAAAACTTCGGAATGGTACAGCCTACGAAAATATACCTCCCATAAGCGCCGGAGCAGTTTGCGAAAAGACACAAGGGAAGCAGCACAATTCGAAGGGCCAATTACACGTATGTTCCGTTGCTCCGAACCCTAGAAAAACTCTTCAACAATAGAGAGTTATACGACAAAATTGTGAGCGTAAAGGAAAAGGTCACAGGTCTTTACGCGCAATTCGAAGACGGAACGGAGTACTCCGTTAACCCCTTCTTCCAATATCACAAAAATGCCCTTCAGCTCCACCTGTACCTTGATGAGGTGGAGCTGTGCAATCCACTGGGAAGTAAGAAACACAAACTTGTGTTTCTTTACTTCTGCATTGGCAACCTTCCACCAAAATACCGCTCGAGCTTCAAGCAGATTCACCTGCTCGCGGTGTTCTACAATAACCTTGTTAAATCCTACGGTATTAACAAAATAATGGAACCTGTCATTGAGGACCTGAAGAAACTTGAAGCCGGCGTTCAAATGCAAGTTAACGGTGTCAAAGAGACGGTATTTGGCACGCTAGTCGCGGTTTCCGCCGACAATCTGGCCAGCCATACTATTGGAGGTTTCAAGAAGGGTTTTTCAAGGACCTTCCGCATGTGTAGAACATGCTTGGCGACACCTGAAGAGATGCAAACAAAATTCACTCATTGGGAGTTGCCAGAGAGGACCAAGGATGCGCACGATATGCAATGTGCTGGCCTAAAAACTGACAGTGCAGATTATTTTGGTAATTTGTACGGCATCACCTTCGTCTCGACACTCAACGATTTAAAGCACTTCCACGTGATTGGAGGCTTAGTACCTGATATCTTGCATGACATCTTGGAAGGATGCCTCGGTTTAACGGTATCCGAGCTTCTTCTGAGATGTATTGCGAAGAGATATTTCAGGCTGAACATTCTTAATTTCGCCATTTCCAACTTCAACTATGGAGGTAGCGAGGTTAAAGACAAGCCCTCCATTGTTGAATCAACTCACCTAAAGAAGAAAAAGCTACGACAGAGTGCTGCTCAGCTCTGGCTTTTGGCAGTAATCCTCCCGCTACTAATTGGCAAGTGGATCCCAAAGAACGACGAAGCATGGGAGTGCTTTACAACTCTGCTAGAAATATGCCAGCTCCTCTTTCAAGATCAAATTTCGGAAATGGAGTTACTTACGTTGGAGTCCTTAACCAATGACTATCTAACCCAGTTTAAATCTACGTTCGGACGATCCATTACGCCGAAGCAACACTTCTTGGTACACTACAGCACGTACATACGACGAATGGGACCCCTAGGTGCGTTCTGGTGTATGCGTTACGAGGCCAAACACTCCTATTTTAAACGTCTCCAGCGGAAAATTGGTCAGTTTAAGAATTTACCATGGACTTTAAGTCTGAGACATCAGCAGTGGCAGAGTTTAAATCTTCTAAGGGGGCAAGACGTACTCGATCATGACTTTATTCCGCCTCCAAAGTTTTCAGTAATTCCGCTTTCTGCAATCAATAATTCTGGTACACTGCAAAAAATAATAATAATAGCATCACATTTTGCAACTTAAATGTATATCTTCCTTAGGACAACTAGCTAGCTTTTATTCAATGAGCGACATTGCTGGAGAGGTCGAAAGATTACCCTGGCTCAAGCGTGGATGTAACACATTTAAATGCAACGATAGTCTTCTTCTGTGTCCCCTGCAAGGCTCGAGGCAGTGCCAGTTTGGATTGCTCGTGGACATATTCAGATTCCATGGATCAAACGCTTTTCGTTGCCGCCTGATGGATACGGATGGTTACGACCTACATCTGCAGGCGTACATCGTTAGTCCGAGGAAGGATTCGTTCGAAACCCTTATTTCACCGAACGAACTCCTTGATTATAGGATCCGTCACCTTCACTCGGCGAAAAGTTACATAAACGAAACTTACTCGAATAGGCTTAAGACGAGATACCACGTGGTTTCAAAAACAAATGTGCCCGTTATTACCCGCGAAAACATTTACTTGCTAAATACGTGTTAGCGCATTCATGTTTCCACACGTGCGCATAATTGTATGCTTACTGTAATGTGCACGTATACAAAAACACGTTGTTTCCAACTTTTGTGAGCGACACTTCAGTAACTTCCTATGGTAAGAAAATGATAATTAATAACTTCAAGCAAAACAACAAGAATAAACTGTGCGGCATCCTCATTTTGGTTAGTCTGTTGTTAACTTGTTTATTTGGAAACAAACAAATGTATACTCAAAAGGCCAGGTCGACTGCCTTGCTCTCACTAGTCAGCGACGGCATAAACCATAAGCAGAAGACAAACATGGAACGCTGGTTTGCGAATAGCATTCGCAAACCAACGTTCCTCACATTTCACCCGCATTGCCTGTTTCGCGAAACCGACGAAACTGCGTGTTTTCAGGTTACTATCTAGTAGTACTTGTTCTATGAAAGGAAAACCAATCATTTTGAACGTACACTGTGTTCGTTTTGAGTGCAGGATCGCAAAATTGAGTATGACCTACTCATTTTCAGAGGGTTCGGTTCATTTCGAGCATCAACCGCTCATTTTGAACTCTCCCATAGTGCTTGTTTTGAGTGCCCGTTTTTACAGTGTATTTTATTACTAGTGTCTGTATTTTTAGATATATATAGATAAACGTAATAAAATATATACATCAATAGACATATATAGGTTAGAACTTCTATATAGGGTTGTTTCCAAAATACGCCATCTATTGAGTAAGAGTGTCGCATCCGCCATTACAACCCCACTCACTGCATCTTGCCATAAGACAGTGTGTTGTTGTTTCCTAGTTTTTCTCGTGAGTTGATTTTCAAGATCACACAAGTGAGGTATTGCTGTGTTCCGTTGTGCAAGTCCCAGACGGGAAACAGGAATAAAACGAGCGATGAACCCTTCATCTCATTTCATTCGCTACCAAAGGAGCCGAAGTTGTTACAGCAGTTCGCATTGAGAATTAGGAGAGATCTTGGGCCAAATTTCAGAGTAAGTAAACATTATACAAAATTGTAACTGGAGCATATAGTATGGGCCATTATTATTAAGTTACTATTATTTCGTTTCTATTTTTTTCTTATTTCGTTTATATTTAGGTAACCAGAAGGACATTAATTTGCTCTAAGCATTACAGAGTTGAGGACTTCTTTACTTACAACCCTCCATCGGGTGGACGCCGTCTCCTTCGGCCAGGTGTTTTACCGTCCGTTTTTGATTTTAAACGAAACCCAAAGCCGAGAAAGCTGCCTGCAATGCGAAGAAACCTGGCCGAGACCATCCATGGAGACGAATCTCTCGAATTAAACGAAAAAGGTATATCTTTCACAGATTTAGAGAATCTATTGTTAAGTTTTGATCTTAGACATAGGTAATCCACTTCAAAGCAATGATGAGTGCTAATCCAGACGCAACAACGCGCCGAGAATTGCTTGAACATTTTGAGTCGCAACCTGAGCAAAGAGGCGAGTGTTGTGGTCTTGTTACTTCTCCAGCACAGTCATCTCCCGAGCCACATCAGCCACAACGTGAGCAAACAGTAGAAGAACTCCTATCCATGCTGGAAGATATGAAGAAGGAGAAGGAATCACTGATGCATGATGTATCTAAAGAAAGGACTGCCAGATTTATTGCAGAGAACGAAAACAATTCTCTGAAGGTATAACCGACGTGGTTCGTCTTTGAACTCCGAAAATTAAAGGCTTTTCGTAGGTTTCTTTGCAGGAGGCTCGCCGAGACATGGCATCGGCACGTTGTGAAATCGAGAAACTGAAGTCCTGCAGAATGTCGTTTGACAGTATTAAAGAAAACCGAAGTTTAATGAAGCTGTACACCGGAATGGAGTCCCAGGATGAGTTTCAAGCTTTATTTGAATACTTAATCCTGGTGATTACGGGGAAAACGTCATTAAATGGCGTGGACCTCAGTCGACGAACGTAAATGCTCTTCCAAAAACAAAAGGAAGACCGCCAGCATTGAAAGCTCTGGACCAGTTGTTGCTGGTATTTTGCCGCCTTCGACTTAATCTTCTAGAAAGGGATCTGGCTAATAGATTTGGAGTTAGCCTTTCTACAGTTAGCAGATTGTTCGCAAGCTGGATGAATTTCATGTATTTCCGACTGGGTTGCCTACAGCTTTGGCCCTCAAAAGAATGTATCAAGAAAACAATGCCCGAAGAATTCCGCAGCAGTTACCCTTCAACAAGAGTAATTATTGATGCAACAGAACTGCGATGCGAGAAACCCAGTTCTTTTATCCTCAAAACGGGCTTGTATTCGTATTACAAGGGAACAAACACATTCAAGGGCCTTGTTGGCATAGCTCCGAACGGTCTGGTCACCTTTGTTTCGGCCTTGTTCTTTGGGTCGATAAGTGACGAAGATATATCGAAACGTTCCTTGATTTTGGATCAAGACTACGAAGATGGCGATAGCATAATGGCGGACAAGGGCTTCAACATAGAAAAAATATTGCCCACAGGTGTGTCGCTCAACATTCCTCCTTTCAAGAGAGGGAATCGACAATTCACAAGAAGTGAAGTCAAGACAACTCAAGAAATTGCATCCCTCAGGGTCCATGTCGAGAGACGTATCGGAAGAATAAAGAACTTCAGAATTATGGCACAAGTTATTCCCCAATCTCTGGTGGGTCTTGCCAACCAAATTTGGACAGTTTGTTGTATACTTTCCAATTTCCAGACCCCTTTGACAAATGAGCAAGAGGAAGATCCACTGGAGAACTTCGCTTATTTCTCCAATGAAGATGAGAGCAATTCAGAAGAGGTATGAAAAGCAAATTGTCGTGATTTGTAATTGCGAAATGACATGAAAGTAAACTTTACAAAAAAGAAATTCGAAAATAACATGTATTCTTGCTTAGTTGATAAGGAAACGCTTTTTCATTCTCTTCAACGTCACTGCGAGACTAGAATTGGTTGCTTACAGATTCTTTTAGAACATCGCTCTTGGCGTAAAAGGCAATTGCTTGACTGAAGTAAAATTCGTTTATCTTCACGGAAATTTCTTCCCACTTGTCGGGATCAAAGGGAATGCGTTCAATTATCAATCCTTTAAAAGTGAAGACAACGAAGTCACACCAACTCGTCCCCGTTAAGGCCATCTGTCCCATTACCTGGAAGAAGTATTAATGGGAACGGTCCAATCGAGGAACACCATCGACTAGCTTCATGTAAAATTTTGAATCTGACAGGCAAATTTGAGCAGTTTCGTTCCGGAGTGAATGGGGACACTTAAATTCGGCAAGGCCGTGTGGAGAAGTTTCGTTTGGATCAAAAACCCTCCGGTCGGGACTAGCGGCCAGCCAGGAACGTTTCGGGTCTACCACGAGACCACAGAAATCGACGGTTACTGGATGGCCGAGGAGTTGCATGGCTAATTGGTATCGTGTTGCTGCTACTGACTCGAACTTTCGGCCGTGCAGCACAGGTTGCTTGTTAGAAATGTCGCGTTCTTCTAGGACGTTTCTTATCGCTGGTAACGTCCATTCGAAGCAACGTCTGGCAATTCTTCCGAAAGTACTTGCCGTTACTCTGCGTTACTTGAAGGGAAGGATTTATTAGTAAGTATTTTTTGTGAAAAGGAAAATAATTTAAGCACTTACCTTAAAGCACGCTCTTTACTCCACAGTTCGCTGGCCGACTGCGAGCGGCTATTTTTCTCTATGTACATCGATTTCGCGGCGTTAAGTCTCAGGCTGTTCAACAACTTACATTCGGAAGCTGAAAGATTTCTATTAGAGAACTTGAAACGTTCAGGAACGCTCATTTTGAATCCATTCCAGTCATTTTGGGGTAGTGGTATTGCCCTGTTCGATACTGCTTGCTGGATATTGCTTTCGACCTAAAAACTATTTTTTTAATTTCTGCTAGTTAAGTAAGTTAAATGTCGATATTTACGTCAAACTCCGTCGCATTAGTATTCAACTGATAAACATGAGCCGAATTAGTGGGCACCTCGCCATAACGGGATAATACTCCGGTATTCGCAGCTCGGTTTGTAGCATCCGTCAGGAATTCAGCAAAAGAAGGATTCTTTTTTTGCACGAAGTTCGCTAGCTTAATCACGGCACTTTTTTGCTCAACGTCTAGCCGTGGCTTCTTACATGGCTGTACGAAGTTGTATTCCGTATGACTTACGTCTGTTAGTCGAAAGGAAAACTCATTACGTGTACGATAATGGCCCCATTGTTGTGGTTTGCTTGTACACGATATTTCTGGTGGAACTTCTCGATACCCTTGGTTCTTTAAAATTAGAAGAAGCTTTAAGGTAGCGATAACGTGATTGCAGATTCCTGGCAAACCCACTGTGCATGAGCAAACGGCCGACAAAATTATATCTCGCCACGACTTGCCTGCTCCCAATATTCCAAGCACCAGCTCAATATTGTGAGGCTTGTCGTTCTTTTTGAAACTTTTGTAACACTTAGAACGAACGCGTATTTTGGTCCCACAAAGGGAAATTTGAGTTAACGTATCCGTAACGTAATGATCCTATAGGAAAAATTCGCTCCTATCGTAGTGTCTAGCTGAAGACGTTTGGGAGGAAAAATACTCTTTAATTAGCTTTTCAGTAATTTGAGAAACTTTTTCAATGCATTTTGACCACTTCGGATCTTTATTTTCACTCATTTTACAGAGTAAACTAGAGAAAGTACAGTACAGGGGCTTATGGGACTTTCAAATGGATGGGGTTGTAATGGCGAAGCCCCAGTTCCTGAGAGCTTCGCTAGATGTCGCGCGTGATTTTGGAAACAGCCTCATAGGACTCTGGTCTGGAAGGGCTTCAAGCGACGCTCGGTGGCTGCCTGCGCTATTCCGTGTGCCAGACCTGGGGAAAAGCAGTGGTTAGGCACAACGTAGCTTCCATATCGTAGTCTGCAAAATGGCCGCCCATGCTTTTCGCGTGTGCGCGTGTGTTGGTGAGTTTTTCTAATTTTTGTGACAAGTGTGCCGCGTGCTGCGCTGGGGCCCTATCCTTTCGTAAGTACGACTCGTATATTTTGCTTATTTGCGTGGAAAAGAGAGAGAGAGACGATGGTTCCCAGCCATTTGACGTCTTATTTAGTTTGTTATTATTTTTCATATCTACATCTGTAAAAACTTAACACTAAACAGTAACAGTAAACATCGCGCCATCATCTGTAAAGTTTAGATTATATTTGTGTATACTTGCCATTTAAAAGGGAGTGTTTCATTTCTTATGTTCTTATTCCTTAATTGTCAGCCGTTTACCCACTGACATTACAGTAAATAGTAACAGTAAACACTGTCACATCATCTGTACAGTTTCCCGTCTGGAGTGATAAGCCATGAAATTGAACAAAATTAATAATAATAATAGTAAAAAATAAAAAAATAGAGAAAACACACAATAGAACTAAACTTCATATTATTTCGTTAGTTAGGGGTTTGTTATTACCAGTGATTACATCCGCATCGATGGTCATCGCGTCCCCATTCTCTGCAGCAATGTGCAACTGCACTGCGGCCGACAAAACCCCACACCGTGGACATCGATCAACTGACCCGATGCTCCAACGACCCACCTATTACGCCGGGCGTACACGACACATACCAACTTCTAATTGCCCGTCAAGAAACTGGCTATAAAAAGATACACCTGTAGTTCCTGGAACCGCGAAAAAACTATTTCCTCTTTCTTCTTTGGGGGCACGGACACTATAATCACGAACACTATACAAGACGTGTCCTCGGATGAATGCTGACACTCCATTAAAACGCTTTCTTGCCACGGTAACAAAATGACGAGTCGCAGTAAGACGTCCTGGTCGTATGACCAACAACCAGAAGGTACGGCAAAATGGATGATGGAGCAAACTTACTCGTCAAGAGGCTGCCTCGTTGAAGAAATTTCGCTGACGGCAGATTGCCCAAAGTGCCCTCTTCGTTCGCCGTTCGGCCCTATTAGCGCCGTAATCGCCGAAGAAATATCCGTATTAAACAAAGTTACTATGGTGTGGCGTAACGAGCCGGTACAAGACGCATGCCGATATGACTTCGTTTACACAGCAACACCTGGTATACTACTGCAGGGGCCATCTGACAATACTCGACTTCGAGTTCCAAAAGAGCAACTCGAGTACCTAATTAACAAAACAAGCGTCAACGTATGCGGGGTAAAAGCATTCCCAATACTCCAAACGGAAAATCATTTTATCGTACTTAACAATACATCTAATAACCCACGCTCTTCACCAAGCGTCGCGAACTACCGCCGCTTTTCCAATATCGGAGGTGCGCTAGCAGCACACTTTCAGTATACAGAGGACGAATCCGTCACAAAAGATAGAACGCTGGCGTCAGAACTCCACCTTCTCGATTGCGCACAGGAACGTATGTTAAAATAATTCCCATCGTTGGCTGCAGAATTTTCAGGACTACTTACAGCCAAAGCACTGAACCTAGGAGTATGCCAAAATGTCTCTCTGGTCGGGCCGATGGCAATAATCACACAATGCAAAAGCTCCAATTCGAATTCCAAGCGACCCAGACAAAGTGCGGGTACCAACCGATGTACAAAGATTATACAATAGCAAAAGACGGGTGGTCGCCGTATCCATTTCGCGAATGTTACTGGTCAAGCGACACACGAACTTCAACGGTAAAGCCTTCCGGTATAACAATGGATCGTGTACACCCCTGGCAGCAGACTTCACACTGCCAACAACCAAATGGAACGACTTCTTCCAGTTCATCCCGGAAACAGTCCTTACTGCTCCACTACACGACTTCCCTCGACCCGCATGACTTCCGCAAAAAAACCTCAACATCTTGGCGCATTTTCTGTCAAGTATGCAAGAATCCGGGCACCACGACGTCATTAATGCAGTAGTAGACGTTAAGGCCAGAGATCGCTGGAACTTTGCAGTCGACTGGTCTTACGGACTACGAGCAACGATCTTCGGAATATACCCCGGTACCCCCCCCCCCTCGATTTTCTTTTTATATAAGCTTTCAAAATTCTGGTTTTTGACACTAATCCACTCTACATAGACAAATCTAACTACACTTAATTCGTTTTGCGATTTTTAACCCGTATTCACTGAATTTTGCAAAAATTACCACTTACTGCGAGCGCCATGAGTATGCAGGTACTTATAGAAAGTATAGTCTATAAATTCTTCTTATAAAGTAAGTATATTTCAAATTAGCAAACCCAATTCAACCTAACCTAACCTAACTCAACCTAACCTAACCTAACTCAACCTAACCTAACCAAGGTGGAGTTAGGTTAATTTAGGTTAGATTGAGTTAGGTTGGGTTGAGTTAGGTTAGGTTAGGTTGAGTTCAGTTATGTTAGGTTGAGTTAGGTTAGGTTAGGGTCAGTATGCTGTGACAAGTGGGTTTTTTACCTTGTCAACGGAGTCACGGAAAAACACGTTTGTTCGGTAGGACACTTTGTATTAATATTTGCTCACGTACAAGTTAGGCGTTTGCACTAACAAGACGACGAGTGGTAAGGTGACAATCGGAGGACTGCCCCCCGGCCCGGTCGGTTAGTCATCTTTTATGCAGCGGTGGCCTAGGCTTCCCGGTTGCGTGTTGTTTACGGCTTCCTGGACAGCGGATGACCTATAGCCGGGTTAGGGGATTCGTGTCCTTGTTGACGCCATAAACTGTACCATCGTGGGTTAGTTTTAGGATTAATAAAGCAATAACTTAACGTGCGATAAGTCACGCTTTTTGGTCTTAGGACAACGGGAAAACTTTGTCGGCATCGGCACACAAGAGAACCTCTTGGCGCGATGTGCTTTCCGCCTTTTTCCCGTTTGTCCTAAGGCTTAAATCTTTTGGTTAGTTACGGGCTATTCAATTGACAGTGTTAATTGTGTTAATTTGTTACTACTATTCACGCCGTTACACTCCTCCATCCTTTGAAAAAGTTGCCGTCCTCGGCAACAGGCGTTACAATCGTAGGCTGAAGCTTGGGTAAATGGGTTGAGCGGCGGGTCCAGCGGCTTTAGGGGGTTCGGGAGCCGAAGCAATGTTTGTGATGGCAGTGGGGTAAGTCGCACTTTCAGTTAGCGGAGCTAGTTCCAATTCGGCAGTACGGGTTTCGTGAGGGCGCCGGTTACGGGGAACCGAGGGTCACGGGTTTTTTATGTGGCATATGGTCGGAGTAATTTTTATTAGTGTTATTGCTACCGAAATGACGGAAATAACAATTACAATAAAGTAGAAACCGAATTTCAGTGTATCCATCCATTGGAACGAACCAGTAAATTTGCTTGTAGCTTCGGAGTCTACAACCAATTTGCTTCTAGGTATAGTTTGGGTATTGGAAGTTACTGATTGCATGAAATCTGGAATGATTATTATTTAGTGGCACCCAATCGTTTTTGTCATATTTATAAGCCTGGCCATTAAAATTTACTATGTTGTTGGACCAAAGGCAAAGGCTAAAAGGATGTAGTGTGAAACCATCTTTTCCCATTGTGAAGTTAGCATATTTGGGTTGAGGGCCGCAACGCGTGGGTTTTTGGCTTGGGTGAGCATTGGGGAAGCGATAAAAAGTCAATGACGTTGATTGCCGTTGCTCCCGTGCAATTACATACAGAAAGGGTAAGTCCATGAATTGACATACGGGTTTTGAGAATGACGAGGAAATGGAGAGCATGGCGGCGAATTTTGAGAAAGACATCTATACATCGTGGGATTTGTTAGAATGTATTTTAAAAACGTATATAGAAAACTCGGTGACATCATAGGTTGAAGCCTAGCGACTTTCATTGTTTGATCAACCCATAATAAATTTCTTGCAACAGAGTTTTGATAATTGGGGGCACTCATATTGTCCATATTTATTATGTATTCATTTAATTTATAATGTAACGTGCGCTTTCAACGTTTCATTTGTGCGTGTGTGAACAAAGAAAAGCAATTAACTGCAGTTGTGGGCATGTTTCTTTTACAGAATAAAAGGAGAATAATACAATTTAGAAGACAAAAGTGGGATCATAGTTATCTATTTTTCTTTTATTTATTTATTTATTTTTTATTTTTTTTCAAATGTGAATTATTGAAAAGGGAAGTCTATCGTGCTCAGACGCCGGTGGCAAATTTACCCGGGGGTCGTAATTTCCCTCGGTCTCTTAAGGAGACAGCTTGTCTAGGCAAAGGTTTGGGAACAAGGGGTAGTTTGGTAGTGGTGCGGGCAGTCAAGCCGCGAACTGTTAAAGTTGTTCGTGCGGCGGGCACTTTACGGGTAGGTATTTTAGATGGTGGCTTGGATTGGGCGGATTGCTCTAATAGGGGGAATAGGGGTTTGGGGTGTAGTAGAAATGGTGTCGCCTTTTGACGTCACCCATGAGGGGGCATCGTAACAAGGTTTCAACCTGTTGACGAGGACAACTTCTGTTTTTGAGGAGGCCATGTCTTTTATTTTAGCGTTGACAGGAGATGTGAATTCTAGGATTACGAAGGGGCCAAGCCACTTAACGTCTAGTTTACGTGCCAAACCCGGTTTGGTGGCTTCGTTAGAAAGATATACCTTGTGGCCGATTTGAAAATTAACACTCTTCGCATGTCGATCATAATAATGTTTTTGTCTTTCGCTAGCCACCCAAGTAGCACACGCATATCTAAAAGACGTCTATTAGACGGCAAGGCGTCTGGGAATATACGTTCATTCTGAGACGTCCAAAGGTGTGACATGTAGCCCAATGGAAGATGTTTAAAATGTACTTCGAAGATGTCTTCGAAAATCGTCTTATAGACGTCTAGTTTAGATTTGTAGATATACAAAAGACGTCTGTTAAAAGCAGAACTAGTGTTGATTTAAAAGCTAAAGTATGTTAACAACAAGTTTATTTTTGTTTTATTCTACGTTTGATTAACCAGTATAGTTACATTCATAATGTTTTCATTGCACTCTGTTTTTGATGTATGAGTACTTATATACAGTTTACTGTATGGGAGGCTAAAAATCTTCGGTGCTCTAATTTTCTTAGAAAATTAGATCACAAACAATGCGCTTCATGTCCGTTTTGTTTCGCAAAGTCATATGTGTCACTTTATTCTTTCCTTCATTAAAAAAATATGAGTAAAAATTAGTAACCTTATGGCATTACTTGATCAATGAAAAACTTTCCGGTGAGAATTGTTATGCCATGATTCGTTCGTTATGTCTTTCGTGTGAACTGAAAAAAAGGAACTTTACAAAGAGGCAGTCCGAAGCAAATGTTGGATTTTATAAGAAATTTATTATATAAGTAATTTAGAGTAAGCATTCAGAGGAAGTTTTATAAATCTACACAAAAATTGGCAAAAAATATTTCAAAAGTCGTTAGTGAAATGTCCCGGATTGAAATTCGCAGCACCCTGTGATTCATGGTTCATATTCAGTGGTCACGCTTGCGAGTCGTGAATCGTATTGGTATCAGAAACATGTGAACAATGTTCATCAGTCCTTTAGTAAACAGTAGGGGAGAGTGGGGCACCTTCGCACAATTTTTACTTTTTTCGTTCTGCAGCTCGCCACATGCACTGAAACGCAAATCTTTTACACGCTTTAGGAAGCCAGGTATTCTGCCCTATTTGTACAGTTGGAATTTTCCGGTTTTGAGTTATAAAACCGGAGATATACCAAATCTTGCAAAGGTCGACTTTTGTTCCGAACGAGCCCCAAGCACGGGGCAGGTTCGCACGGGCTTGGGGCACCTCCGTTCTCGACGATTTTGAGCGGTAAAAGACATTAAAAATAGTTTTTTTATTCATAAGATCACCGGGAAACATAGTATCGAACATTTGAACAATGAATCAAAATTTTTGGGGGTCACGAGTCCCGAATTCAGCAACATCTTTGATAACGATTGCACTTACATTAAGCGAACAGCAGATTAAGTAAAAAATCTTTGGAAGCAAACGAAAAGAGATCAAACTTTTAAACTCACTGAGTTACCAGATACATTGAAAAAGAGAAAAAATAAATTAATTGGGCAACTAGGGGATGCAAAGACTTGAAAAGTCGGTGACAAGCTTTAATCATTCCAGCACTAAGGTAGCGGCTTCTCCAAATCAGATTCGTTGTCACATGCGAGAAGCGTTACCATTTGACGGCTCATTTTCTATACTTCCTTGGCAACATTTTTCTTTTTCTTCTGAGTACTAAGCAAAACCGAAACGTTTCTCTTAGCTTGTCTTGATGCCCTCGCATCAAGTTTTGCTCGTTTAACTGCCGCATCGTCTTCTAGCCTTTTCTTCTCGGGAGTGTCTGTTAAAACTTTTGAAGATTTCTTCCGCTTTGCACCTCGAGTTGTGTTCCTGCGAGGTAAAGCTTTGGGATATGGACGTATGTCATGGGGAGACACCGAGATTGGTCTTCCTGAGATGCTACTGGCAAGACTTACTTTAAACGAATGGTCGCTAACCAAGTCGTCATGAGACACTGCTACTAAGCTGTTGGCGTCGGTATTGGGACTTCTTGTGTTAAGTGTTTCATCCTTGTCAAGAGGAACAACAGCCTGAATATTAACGACACTGAGGGTGCATTTTATTGTCAACGGAACTGGGCAGTTCAGTTAAACTCTGGACTCAACTGACATTTTGGCGGGCCCTATGCTGAACTGAACTGCCATTTTAGCGTCAACCGGCCAACTGGAGGGCTTGGCGCGCACCTCGAAAACCACCTTCCGTTCTACTGTGCCCAAGGTGCATGGTTGAACTAGGAGAAAGCCCCACCCACTCTGGATTGTAGCAAGTTTTGGCGCGTAATAGTGAAGTTCGAAACGGAATTACTGCCGGTAAATTTACCTTATACATAATATTTTATACTGATAGTATTTGCTCA